>JAPYYZ010002945.1:0-20738 GCA_030522705.1 Eretmocerus eremicus | reverse complement strand
ACGTCTGAAGAAGATTGGTCAAATTGAATATTATTCACAACTGGATGAGAGATTGTAACAATTTTTTCGTACGAAACCTCAAGAACAAAGTCAAAAGCACAGTCTGGGAAGGTCCTTTTCAGCATGTGGAGATTTATGATAATTCTCGGCTACTCATTTCTCGCACTGACCGCAAATCCTCTCTCAAAAAATCATAAACCCCGTGCGTTGAAATAAATATCCGGATCATCCTCTCATTCGAGTGTAAAGCAGCCCAGTGGACTCTTACGCAACCCCCGTTGTTTATTGTTTTCTCGTGCAATGGTTAGTGCGGGTGGGTCCTGGCCAGGAGAGAATTTCCACGCGTACGGGATTACCTTATCTACGGACCCTCACGCGTCACTCTCTCACACCCGGAGTACACGACTTGTCCCTTGGCCTCGCCTAAGCCCTAGAAAGGCCACGGCGCGGAATTGCGATTCCGACGTGGCCACACGCAGAGCTGGGTACATTCAAATTTTGAAGCAAGGCACGACCGTGGCGGATAAGAATTTTCACGGGTTATCAAATTTCGGTCACTGCGGCTTCCCGGAAGATTTTGATATGATAGATGTACACTATCAGTTCCGACCAAGTGGGAGAAGTTTTAATCCTTATTCGAGATAGATTCTTCCTGTAAGATGAAATATTTAAGTATGTAGAACGATTGACCGCTACCTCCATACTTTCTTCATGCATCAATTCTTGAATAACAACAGTGGAATTATGTCATCATGCTCCCTCAAAAACACCATGGTCATTTGATATTATGTGACAGGATGATAGAATCTTACTTTCTATCGTTAAATGTGGTCATGACTGTTATGAACCTTTTAGAAATCTCAAAATTCTGTTGCGTAAGATTTAAGAGGACGCTCCGTATTCTTGAGGATTTCAAAAACTCCCTTCACGTGGAAGTTATCAATGAAATTGAATCTCTGATCATAACCGAGAATTTTCTGTACATCCGATGAATTCATAACGTTGGAGAGATCGTATACCAATTTCTCATGGTGTTTTCCTTAGAGAGAACTGTTGTAAAGCTTGATATTACGCGTGTAAATTTTGACAAAAGAATGGGCCATCTAAAACACCATGAAAGAGGCATTGAGGAGGGCTATGGAATCAACTGAGCCTAGTATCCTAATTCATGCGCCGCGTATGGTTGACATAACGACTCTCCTAGACTTAATTCTTTGAATTTTCCATTTGCAACTTAAGGTCAATTTTGATCTTCCGATCAGCATGCAATGATGAAAAATCAATACTAGCATGTCACTGTAAAATCGCGGAATTTCTAAGCTTGGCTCTTCTTCCCTACCATTAATAAGAAGATCTTCAATCCTTGTACCAGTGGAACCTCGCGTCAAGTTGTATATGACAAAGCCTTCCTCAAATATTCTCTACTCATATTTTGATGAATATTGAAGTCACGAGAATTATGGTAGATGATCTGAAATGCCTTCCTCATGAATATTTCTCTTTGATCAGAACGAAGCAATTGAGATTATACATGTAAAGCTTTTTATGAATAAGGTAGTATCATTATATCAATAACTCACACTTTTTCAATCGATTCATTTGGATGAGCTTAATGTTCCATCTGGCTCATGTGCTAGTTCTTTCACCGAAAAAATAGAATGAAGCTGACGATGAACTTTCACTCAAGTTGAGCATTGATGAACATCAATCAAAACATCAATAAGTTCCGAAACCCGCAAGCTTCAATGACTTTAGACGAATCAATATATTGTCTGCGAAAGCAAAGATGCTCGAGTCAATCGTATTGGATCAAATCTACGATTATGCGTCCAACAAAGTTGGTAGACAACTCGCAAGCTCTGGGTTTTTCATACTCGGCATGTCAATGGGTTAGATAATACTTGGGAGTCCCTCAAGGCAGTAGAGCTGGTCCTCCTTTTTTCTCATTTAGTATTGTTGACCTCCCAGATGCGACAAAATATTGCCGCTACCATCTGTATGCAAATAACTGTAACGTCTATTACTCGGGACCATTGGGGAACGCAGCTTCAATCGTAGAAAAAGTCAATAGTGATCTTGAGAGCATTGGTGAATGTTCTCAAAGTAACGAGCACAAAATAAATGCACTAAAAACTAAAGCAATATGGTTCGGGCCACGCGCGTTCGTGAAACGGCTTAAAGACACACCACCTCTATTTCCCACCATCAATGGCGAATTAATTGAGTACAGTAACTCTGGGAAGGTTCTGGGTGTGACATTAGACAGTGAGCTGATCATGCAAGATCAATGCGACCTTACTGCGAAAAAATGCTTCATGGCACTCTCAAGACTGAGAAAATGTAACGATTGCATCCCACGAGATACAAAGTTAACCCTTATCAGGTCTTTAGTATTTCCCAACCTCGAGTACTGCGTAGGTTTGTACACTGATCTATCAGCGGAAAATAGTGCGAGATCGAGTAGATGTAAAAATGCTGCCCTGCGATACGCAACAGGAGTCAGAAAAATCGAGCATATCACTCCGGCTTTTGTAAGCCGGAGTGATATGCTTATCCGGCTTTGGCCCACGATAATTTGTCATTTAATCTTAGAAGTGAGTATTTGTGTATGGCCTACCTGGCCTCCATTCTCGCGAATAAAGTTCCACGTTATTGAGCTGACAAACTGGTATTAAGGAACGATGATAAAAAAAGATTGCTGCGATGCTGCTCTTTAAATTTAGTTTCGTCGCATGCATGCACTGATAAGCACGAGAATTCCTTTTACGTTGCGATACCATGCCGTTGGAATGATATTCCATCTCAGAGCAGGTCTTTCTATTGCAAACCGTGTTTCGAGAAGCTATTGGAGTTTCACTAACTAGCTGAGTTCCACAACTTATATTAAATCCGTGCTGGTACGAGCTCGCATAGAGCTTGAAATTGCCGATTAACTGTCCTAAATGACTGTCTCATCTCTGTCCCTGATCAATGTAAGAGATTATTACGAAGACAACTGTAATGCATACATAAGCACCTGTTTGTATTTTTTCCTTTTTGTTTTCTTGTTCTACTTTTATTATCATTTTTATACGTCCCAGCACAGTGGTATGTGTCAAGGTGTTCCACATTCGTGGATCGTGTAATACAAAAAGTTAATTTTGATGATTTTCGAGCAAATGTTTGCATGGGTTGAAAATTTATGGGACCTAGAGGTGTCGGTGAGAACTTCAAAATTCACCTTTCGTAGTCACTCTAGGTTGTTTTTCTTTCTGAAATGTGGCCTTTTCCGAAGGGCAGACCCCTCTGGAAAAAGGTTACGACAATTTGGGAATGACGACCAAATGCATATTTTTATCAGTTTCACTCATTCTTCTGGTATCTATCATATTTAGCGAGATTAGAATCACAAGAATCCTGGGTTATCTATAACCTCAACTGAATTTTTTAATAAATATATACTCAGAACTCCAAGACTTTCTTTTTACTGTACGGGAATAAGCCCCCAGTCGAGCACTTATATCACGGAACAGAAGCGACTCGAAATGACCTCCTGAAACAAATTTTGAAGCTTCTGTCCTCTACATTTAGATTTCACATTATTTCGCGATGCCTTAATTCTTCTGAGTTAAATTGCTACAGCTCAATTTGTTCTAGAATCTCCAAAATTGACACTTTTTCAAGTCATCGCTGGTGTAAATTTTTGGCACCCTCAACGAGGGAAGTAAAGCCACCATCTCAACGAGCACAGACAGACCTTCAAAATGAGTCCAGGTGGAGTGTTTTGAGGCACACCTACTCCAAGATATCGAGCGATGGAAATAAGGAAATTAATCCACCGTTATATTCAAGCTTTTGACCGATTGTGTAATCCACAGTTCCAGCAAAATTGCGAATCTCGAGACGAAAGCCTCTCCCTGTCAGTCTCACGACATCCACAAGAATATCCACCCTTAAAGCATGTCCCGATAGAGACAAGATCCTCTACAAAGCGACCCCAGGCGATGAGAACTCTATAGACCAAAACCTGGTCGGAGCATTATATCTCGAGAGCCCGCATCTCGAGAGCCGCTGTGCTGTATACCGTCCGCAAGCCGTTTCGCCTCTTGTATACCGTAAGCATATCAACAGGTGTCATCGAGCATTCCGGAAACAGCCAAGCCCGAGCTAAATTTACCGTGCGTTTTTCAATGCCTCGTTTTCCGCCGCAACGGCATTCGATCGGAGTAATTGGCCTCCCCCGTTTCCCCTCTTCCTCCGCTCCGCTCGCAAAAGCTCTCCCGCCACCATAACGATCTGCTTCGCCGCTTCGAGCTTTCACCCGCTGCACTTCTTCCCAAGCCGCGAAGCGCGCCAAATTCAAATTCGACCATGCCCACGAACTCTTGCAAGTTCGTAGCATCGATCACCGAGCTTTCACAATCACTGCGCGCGACCATACCTAGTTGTAATTTTTCGTGCACACGCGGAAACTACTCGAACAACTCAGAATCTCGGATCCATAAAAAAAACAGTGACGGGCGGAAGAGTTGTCTCGCGGTGAGACTTGATAGAGGTGGGGTAACGATCGCCGGCCACAATCTACATCGCGCAGGTATAGACGCGCCCGTGCGTGAGCTTTCAGATGTGTGTGTACTCGCGTGGGAGTCGCGGGAGGGGGGAATCGCCGAGCGGCGAGCGTCGCGCACAGAGAGCTGGCAAAACGCGTAAACAGAGTCAACATGTAAACAGGCCACTCGCGAGACAAACAACGCGCGACGGGGACTGCCGCGTTGCCACCGCCACTATGCGAGCCGCCGTCGTCGCCGAGCTCACGCTCGCTCGTTTTGTTGCCGGGTATACCTACGACACGGGCCAGCCACCGCGAGCAGTTGCGGCTACGTATCGCACCGCTCGTGCGGTGGGCGCAGCGCTCGATTCGATGCCGGCGTCGGCGATCGCAAGCTCGAGCCTCGCCACGTGTGTTGAGTGATAAGAGTGCGCGTTTGAATTTACCGCCAATGGCGCCGGCCTGTGCTTGCAACCGGGCCGCGCCGTGTGGCTAGTGCGATGGGCTATTCAAATTTCCCGCGCCGTGGAGCTTGCAGGGAGCTTGCGAGCTGTACAGTTTTGTGCGGGACGGTGGAAGTGAGATCTTTCTCGTCGATGGTTTGCAGAGCGATTTTGGCGGAAGGTGTGGAGCGTGTAGAAGAGGACACAATTAGTGTCGTCGGAGGAACCATGGAGCTTTCGCACTGAAATCACAGAGGACGGCAATCCCGACTGGTGAAAAAAAATTCTTCTCCATGGACGTTTCGGATGGTGAAACCAGACTCAGATCGAGACTCGCCGGGAGGAGTGTACCGGGAATCAAGACAAGATTGGCAGCGAAAAGCTCGATGAGATCGAAAGGTACGATCGGGAGAGGCGCGACATTCCTGGACGTTTTTTTCGACGCTCCCTCGAGCCCGCCTCCGAAGTCTGAATCAGCGTTGGCGCGCGCCGCGAGCGTGGCGTCAACGCGCAGTCATTGTCACGAAATTAGTCAGAGTCGCGCGCGAAAGAAGCGGAGTATGAGAGAGAGGGAGAGAGAGAGAAGGGGGGAGGGGCCCCGGTGGCCCGACACAAGCGTGTGCATGAGCTATCAGCTCACCAATGTGTAAGAGGACACACATGCGCAAAGCTCGCGAGCCGGGCGCCGATATATAGCATATGCGAGATTACGAATCGCAAATGTGTTTGTTTGTTTGCGCGCACGTGCGCGAATACGATGCGAGAAGAGGGAGAAAGAGAGACGTCGGCTGTATATGCGTATGCTCATGCGCTGCAAGCATTAATTTTGCGCGCTCCTATTCCTCCTCTCGCTCGAGTTTGCTTGCTGCAGATTCTGTCAACGCGCAATCGCTGCACCGGATCTTTCAGTCTCTGTGGGGATTTTTCATGCGCGTGGACGGGTTTTTTGGACTTGACTCGCAAGCTCTTCCCATGATTCGCGGGGATTTTTGTACAATCGTTGTGTGCTGTCGCTAAGAATGAGTAGATCCATGACAGTCGGGGAAGGAAACGGATATCGTTTGTTCAGAATTCATCCTGGTTGCTGAAGCATTTTATGTATCTTTTTCTATTGCAAGCTCGATCGAAAGTAAGACCAGCGAAGTGAGGCAATGGTGACAATATTGCGAGGAGCGAAATTTTGATGCAAGGAAAATTTGGTCAATAATCAATGGATATAAAACATAACACCATGCGATTGGCTGGAATCAATACAAGATGAAGAAAATTGAAACTGATGATAAGAAAGCTCACAAACTGATGACAAGCAGAAAGTACATCTCAAAAAATCTTAACTCTCGATCACCGGAACGGTCTTCTTGTCTCCGAAAGCGAGTCAGACTCATCCATCACGAAAATGAAAAGTTCTAAAACCTTACATCGTATAACACAAGACGTGTATCCCATCTCGTCCTCTTCCGCGCGCAATAAGAACAGCCCGAAGCACGAGGTGTCAACAGGTGCATCGCAGATTGCTCTCTTCGAGCTCGAAGCGAGCGCGCAAAGCCAGAAAGTTGCACCGAGTTGATACGCTCGAAGTGAGCGTCTGGACCGGCGCATATCAGCTCTGCACATGATTTACAAGATGAGACACAAACAGCCTGCATGCGACATCGAAATGTAAACTCGCGCATGATTAGGTGTATAGCTGCTTCTATATTCGTGAACGCGGGTGAGAGGCGCGCTTGCGTCAGCGCGCGAGTTTAGCGCCTCGCGGATATTACGTATGCGTACACAATAATCTTTCATCTCGTCACGCGGCATCGCACCTATATACCCGCTCGCGCCGCCGAGATGAGGATCGATACATCACCTAATACTATGACCGCATACACGTGTGCCCGAACGAACGTGTGCGTCTCGTATCTTGAACGTATATATACCCGCACACTCGCACAACAGGTCCGCGGTCGTCTCGCTCCCCTCCGCCGCTCTATCATAACTCCCACCAAGAATCGGCATTGTTTTCTTACCGCTGTTTCCTCATTGTTTTCGACGTAAATAATATATGCCACTATGAAGAGCGCCTCTCGTTGCGCCGATGCGCCAGCGCGAGTCCACGTCTCTTTTTTTCACGCCGGCTCATTTTCATATTATACACTTAATAGTTAGCCGCTTTGAGCTCCTTTACGCGCTTCGAAACTTTAGATATAACTCGCGCTCGAACCGCAGAGGAAGTCCTATCTAATAACAAACTCGTTTGTTGAGCGGCTGTTGTTGTGATCGCGAGGCTCTGATGCTATTTATCGATCGGTCCGCTTGATGGACGAGAGATAGCCCCTTCACTTTGTCACGCTCGCAGCTCTGCTATTACCATTGTGGGTTATAGAGCAGGTAGAGAAGATGGAAATAGATGGAAAAGACTCAGGAAACTTCTGTGACCTTTCATGGGTGCTATATACTTATGTGCATTGATCATTCGTATGTGAAATCTCGAAAGTACGGAACGAAATGGTATTTTCACCATATACTTGTATGCAATGTAATGGAAAAACTATCTGATAATAGTAATGAGAATGGAGCTCAGTTGTCTCAGAAATCATTTACAATATAACAGTATCCACTTCAACCAATAGATAATTGGAGAAAATGATGGAGAATTTTGGATGATTTGAAGAATCATGATAACAGGTACTAGCTCATTTTGGTAGAATCGATATCTCGAGATCCTATTCCTGACAACCTTATTCAGAGTTTAGATGATCCAGATATTTCCAATGACTTCATCGAGGACTAACGGCTTATGGTGATTTCCCTTATCATAATGATTACATTCGTGGAATGGCGGGTATGATTTACATTGGTTAATTATCTGCCGTTTGGATTTTATTATAACAAACGACAAATTCATTCTTGCGGACACAAGTTCATGCACTTCATCCAAAATTCTGATGGTGATCCTTTGAATATGGCCTGGCTCATGATCTGAGACAATACTCTCAACTCGAGTAGAAAGGATGAACACATGGGAAGCAACATTAAACTGTACGTGCAAATTTTCCTAAACTTTGAAAGTCCGCACTGAATTTGTTTCGAATATTCCTCCAGGATTCCGAGTAGAAATCCTCATTCCATTTTTAGTAAAACCTATAATTGGTTTCAAAAACATGACGGGGACCTGATATTAGTCCTGAAAATGAGCAGAAATCAGAACAGTATCACGAAAATTAAGGAATTTGATAAAAGATTAGAAATATCAAAACAGGAATTTGCACCACGGTTCCAAGAATGGAATTCCACACGATAGTTTGAATCACACCAAGTCATAAATGTTTATAAAAAGTTTACATGGATGTCCCGGATGGTTCCCATGTAAATGTTCGCCAGAATTCCACAAGCTTTCTTACGTGGAGTTACCAGGCTGTATGCACAAAAAGATACTTCTGATCGGGAGTCACGCCCGGCGTAATGAAAATATCAAGTGCTACAGTCATTTCCATCCATCACTCAAAGAACCGATGCAAGAAGCTCCCATTTGATGTATAATTCCGATAAAAATTTTGGCGACCTTAAAGAACGTCCAAGACATCCAACTTTCAGGCAATATACTTATCAATGTGACGATATGAAATTTCAGAAGAAGAGAATAGTTCGAAGCATATGCCAGCACAAAGGTTTTACCACCATATTCTGATGTCATTCATCTCCAGATCATTAAATCAACGTGTGAGCGACTCACGCGGCCGCATTGTACATACGAATATATAAGTAGTGAGATCCAGGCGCATAGATCAGATGGTAGCTTATGTTTATCCAATCTGAATTGGTTTCAAACTTCATTGTTTCGTGTCAGCGTGACTTACAAATGTTTTGTATTAGACAATCGTGCTGGCAAACGCGTGTTCGTGCATAAGTCTGAACAATTGAGATGCGTGTATCCCGGTCATCGGAGCTTCGATTTGAATTCTAATTTCATCTGAATGTATTTGTGATGGCCTCACATTTGGATTGAGGTTCATACTTCCTCAAAAGATCAACAGTAACTAAGCGAGAAAATTCCTGACTTCGAAAAATCTTCATGAAATCTCACGGTGAGTTCTGCTGTATGAAATATCGAACAATGATATTTTTGGACAATTGTCACTTTGATCTAACGTGTATAAGTGGGGATTGCAAGTAAAGAAGAAATTATTGAATAACTAGACGAGGTATTCTCTTACACGAAATTTAATACATTGTGCTATAATCGAGAAGATCAGAAAACGCGTGTAATTATTCCTTGGCTTGATTGAACATGATGATGCTCAGCAGCTCACTCGAGATTACAGAAGAAAGTGATCCGCAAATTCCAAAGAGTCAGCGAAACCAGAAGCGCGCTACTCTACGTGCAATAATAAACAGCTCGTCGAAGCTAATGTGATACGTTGCGTGACAGAAACGGGACATACTTACTTTTTCCTCAAAGTCTTATCCACCTCGTGAGCTAACATGAACACAGGAATCGATATTTAGACTTTAGTACCCAATCTCAAGAGTCCACCTGGGAAACCCTCATGGAAATTTCACGGGAATTTCTAAGTAATTTCTTGAGGTCGGGTATCTAGAAGTGAAGGTATTATTATGTGGATTGGCCGAGCAATTAATTTTAAATCGAATTTAGTTCGATTTTTTCTATGCACATGGTTCCCGTAAAATTCACACCAGATTTTGCAGAGCATTTTTTAATACTGCGAATAACCACTGCATTGAAACTGTAGCAACGAAACTCTAGTGTTGTTTCGCGAGTATTATTTCAAGATTCTCTTACAGAATCCTCGATTTATGCAACATATATATATATATAGTTTTTTTATCTTTGTCTCTTTATTTCTGTTTGAGACAGTCCATAACGCGCAGTACGGTATAGTCACTGATATAGTCATCGGTTTGAGGTCTATGATGAAGTAGAAAACTTCCCAAATACAAATGATTTAAGTGACAAACGCGAAAATTGGAATAATTTTTTCCAGAAAATGTGTGTGTGCTGCGAATATCATGTAGAAGCAAGAATTATAAAATGTCAATGATGAAAAACTCATAATGCACCGATGATATCCCTCAATCAAATTGAATCGAGTCGTTTCTCTCAGAAAAACATTAATGGAGGGTCAGACAAAAATGTGGGGCATGTCGATGACCATAAAACTTTCCGAAAAAGATGCGTTGCGCAGTCATTCACGATATTGATGAATCATTATAACAGTTGTACCGAGTTTTTGCAACTGTTGCGTGGGAACAAATTCAATAGGATACCGTAAACTGGAGTGACTCCGGTCACTTATTGTCTTCGCTCTAACTTTTGACTGGTTTTTTCTAGAGGTTTATTTGAAAACTCTGCACTGCAATTTCCAATGGGCCGCTGCGGGATGTTTTAGAATGAACCGGTCAAAAGTTAGAGCAAAAACAAGTGGCCAAAGTCACACCTGTTTACAGTATCTCATTGGATGGAAAGCTCTTTTAATAATGAGCTGAATTCTTTGAACGATGACTGTCCTCTATGAATTCATTCCCAATCACCTGTCACGTGAGATTATTTATTTCCTGATATAATTTAGTGAGCATTCGTCCACTAATTAAGAGCGTGATAACTTTTGGAGGTGTGGAAAGGATCTTTTGAAATAGCAGATCAAATATTGCAAGATTCTGTTTGCAGAATGAATCAAATATCTCAGCACTCAAAATGAGTCAACTCCCTGAATAGTTAGATTTTTTGCACAGTTTTCATCGCAATCTCTTTAGAGAATCACAATTTATACGCTCAATTATATACGACACCCAAAAGAATGTACATAATTCAATGAAAGCAGCACTCAACCATGAGAATCAAGAGTTATCGCTCGATAAAAATCTAATTGTCTCCTCTCATTTCAGGTAAATAACTCCATCATGCCATGAACCGGAATTGCGACTTATCGAGTGAGTTGTAATGTTTAACTCTCATTGAATTTTCCGACTGATTTTCTCATCAAACAAGAGTGAGGATCTCAATAACTAACTCAATTGATCACCACACATCAACTGTACATCAACTGGTCAATTAATGAGTCAATAAGGTGGTTAGATTCTTCAAAGAGAGCTCTGAAACTTTAATATATGTCACCCGAGATTCGAGAAGAATCGTAATTCATTATATTCCTCTCCAAAGACTGCTTCAGAGATCTTTGATTGGATAAAATCTCTCGGACATGAATCGAAGAACGAATCCTCCATTAGGAATTTGAGATTCTGGTAAGGGCAAAAGAGTCACTCATGAACGGTGCATGACTTATGGCTTCGATAAAAAATGAAGTGAACATAATTTGAGCTCCCCGAATCACGCATGTCGTAATACAGTTTTCATGGTTCATTCGACCCGCATCGTTCTACATACTATCCGGTCCCAGAGGCATGACACATTCTCTTTGTATTGTCATACAACCCACGAGAATTAGTTTTTGCAGAAGCCCTCGGGAGCTTACGGAATCAGTCTATTTGCATGTTGATGTGTACAGTAGCGGATACTACACGCCGATTTTACACCTGTCGTACACAAGACCCAGAAAAAATTTCGAATTCGATTTGACCATCACTACTTTTGATAAGCGGTCACGAGCATAAACACCTGCTCTGGATTTTCAATATCTTGGGTTTTTTGTAGAACAAACTCAATTTGATTTTCCCAAATTTTGAATCATTCCTACCTGATAGTCGAGCTGATCTATTTCTGCAAGTATCCGTGAAAATCAGAAATGTGCTGAGTAATACGACTCCATATTTTCGAGAACCAATTCGTCAAGATAATGAGTTCACTTATCATTGACTCGAGTAGGAATTCTCTCTATAAGAAACGGAACGTCTCCAGATTCGGAAGCTTTTCAATTCGAGCAAATTCCTTTGTGTGCCTTCGGGTTCGGCCGATTGACCGGGGATCTTCCAAATGCTTGACAGCTCACCAGTGATGAATCATGATGCTCATCTTCACAAAGTTTCCTAATATACTCATAAGACCAATCCATATCGTCTTCTCTGGTACGTCCACACGAACCAGCAAAGTAAACATAAACTGAATTGTGGGGATAGTTGCAAGACTATTTGCCCAGCATAACGATGGAGAGCTCGCAGCGTGGAATAGTCTGATACACACATTAGAGGGCGAATATCTTGTCCGATTTGACCCGACGTCTCAGGCCTAAGACGCTGTAAATCATAGCTAAGAGAAGCCACGATCCCCGCATACATTGTATGCCAGGGGCAAGAAGACTCGTGCAAGATCCCTAATGCGAGCGTACGTGCGTGTAACCTCTGATGGCTGCTGCCTCCTTGAGATTGCCCTCGGATACTAACGGGGGCAACCCTTTGCTTGAGGGATGGCGAAATCGAGCAACGAGCTCCTTATTTCCGGCGTATGCAGATACCTAATAAGATACCTAATATGCTCTACGCGAGCTGCTCACTCGTTCGATATGTTGCATGTAAGCGTGCGTAAATGCTGATACCGCATTCATGTTCGGTGCTACCGTACAGTGGTGGATTATGTAGTTCTGACTAAACACACAAGCTCTGAGGAAATTGTTATGGCTCTTTGAATTTGAACTATGCTATTACCATCAATTCTAGACATTCAATTTTTTCTGCCTTGCGTTGTACTTTGTTGAATGTTGTTTCGTCCTCAATCAGAGGAATCAAATGTGACAACCTTATGTGTAGGGGAGGTGCAGAGTTACTCTACCAGTAAATCTTTTAATGGTCTTTTGATTTAGCGGATCGTTTCAAAAATATCGTTAGAAATACATTTTCTCTCACAAAGAGGACCTCCTGATCCATCATGTCCCAGTTTATTGGACAGTGACAGTCAAAACATCCGAATTTATTGGTGCAAATATAAACCATCCAACCTTTACGCGGTCAAGTATTTCATGCTCGTCTACATGGTCAGTTTTCAATCGTTATGTCAATCGTACAAAACTATCGCTATGTTGGGCAAGCAAAAACGATTGACAATAAGCAGAGAAAAATACGAGATTGGAGAATAAAATGGCAATACGAAATTATTATCAACTCAGATCCTGGATTGTACATTGGAACTCATGCAAGGGCTCAACTTACAGCTTTTTGTAAACTTCTGAGGGGAGAAAAAAGGATTAGAAATATGGCAAGAACGGGCTCGTCTGATCAAGAATGAGATGATTGTGTACTTCCACTCCATCAAGGCCACGTTGCAGCCATGCAGCCACCGCATAGACAGCAGTTCCCACTATTCTCGAATCCTTTAGCGACTTGGAACAGAATAAAAGTTGGCGAAGATCTTATACACTCGAATCTACAATCGTCTTCTCCTCTTACGGTCCAAATCGCTAAGATTTCCAAAAAAAAATGGGAATGCATGAGCGCTCTTATACATGGCGCAACTATACGTGTACTTAAATATCGGGCATAACGTTCTCCGGGCGTTCCCAGATTCCTCGAGCACCTTAGCGATTTCGGTCAAAAGAGGAGTAGACAAACGTTCTACATAATCAAATCTACATGCGTCTGCTTCTCTTTTTACCCAAATCTGCGAGGAATTCGAGGAATCTGGGAACGGGGCCCATGCGGCGGACGATTGTAGGGCTCCGACATGGTCTTAAATTTGATATCTAGGACTCTGAAATTAACTTCCTCAAAACCGCAGCTCAATATTTCACAAACTGTTGTAGTTTTCCACGTAAACATGAAATCCACAACTTCCAGAAACTTACTCGAGATTGGATTTGAATTTCAATCTTTTTCTGGTTATTGGAACTATAATTCTTAGCCGCTGTTTTCAATTCATTTAAAATTCGCAAGAAAACTCATGAGCTCTGACAAGATGATTTCACTGAAGTAGCCAGTGAGCATAGGCCTTGAAAAGTCAACTCCTATCCCAGTAAATGATCTTATCTTTCATATTCGAATGCTCCTCACGCCTTTAAAAATTGAAGCAACAAACTACATCATGAACAATCAGTGTCAGACCAGTCATTCAACCAATGAGATGGATTCATGATCATTCTCTTACCCTACCAAACCTTCCAAAATCTCTAAAGCTCGCTAAAGCCAATACAAAAAAGAACATGCTCGCAGCAATAAAACTTTGCTACTCGATTCGATGAAAATTCAACTGGTCCGATTACAAGAGCAAGGCCGGGCAAGGGCGCGAACTTTATGCGCGAGCAAGAGGAAGACGGTGTTTTGAGAGCGGTAAAGAAAGAAGGGTCTTGTAATGCGGGGGCGTGAACTCTTGTCGCGTTATCTCGGGCGCGTTTCCGACTACACAGTATAATGCCACTACTAAACACGCGTGGGAGAGCCGTGCGGGGGCGCCGCAACTCTCGGCCGCGTACACGCGCCAAAAGACTCGCGCTGCTCTCTCTGCCTCTAGTTAAAAGGGGTAAGAGTCGGCGTCCTGGCAGCCAGTCGGCTTTTCCGCGATTTTCCCAGGGCCCGGCTGGCTAATTGTTATGCATGGCAGCTCGCATTCGCGCCAGTTTAGCCTTTAAGCTCTCTCTCTCTCTCTCTCCCTCTCTCTCTCTCTCTCTCTCTCTCTCTCTCTCTCTCTCTCTCTCTCTCTCTCTCTCTCTCTCTCTCTCTCTCTCTCTCTCTATCGCCTTCTTCCGCCCTGCGCCAAAATGCCCTCCTCCTCGCTTCCTCTTTCATCCCCTTGCTCGGTCTTCTTTTTTACCCTTTCACTTACTCTGCCTCTCTTCCTCTGTCTCTCTTTCACCCTTTCACTTAGCACGCGTCACCTCGTCTTCTCCGTCTTGCGCGTTTTCACGTCGGACTCTTCTGCGATATTCGCGTGTATATGCAAAGGTACCAGCGTCTCGCACGAGATGCTTTCTTTATATTCGGCGGAGGCCAAACGACGAGCGATAAGCGCAGAGTCAGGTCCTCCGCTCCTTCTAAAGCCAGACGTCCTCATTGAGGAGGATATCAACGCTTATATTGCAGGAGTGTAGGGCACATACTTGCATGGTTCTTGCCGAGGTAGGTTGGCTTGAGGGCGATTCAAATTCTCGCGGGTCGCGTCGCATCTTGAGAGCCTTGACGCCTCGTCGGCTTATCAACTCTTCGCGTTACGAGCCTGCAATTTTTTTCCTAAGGTGTTATAAGAGAGCGTACACTTGGCGCGGATGGTAATTTTGCGGGTACTTTGGCGTGGAAGCTCGCTAATGACATATGCCAATCTCGTCACTTTTGAAACATGTAGCTAGATTCCGATTTTTTCAGTATTGGGGAATTCAGAAATATTCTCGACTGGATCGAAAGATTATTTATTCTCTCCTTTAGTTCTGTTTCAATATCTCCATCATACTCGACTTTGGAGCCGTTTCTCATTGCACGATAAGCTTTTCGTTTATCAATGGATCAAAGCCTTGTTACATCCCTCTGATGGTCAAAACTAAATGCAAACATAACTTCCAGTTGATCTCGTGGGATATTTTATTACTACCGTCTGAGCTTGACTCAAGATGCAAATCTTTATGTAGCCAAAAAAGTGTACTCACTCATTGCAGAACGAAGCTCGGGAAAAAACTCGGTCGGTGGTCAATTGAGTTCTGGTCTTGCAATGAAGCTCCGTGAACAGTTTCAGCGTTTTTATTCAGTCGCCATCTATTCCAGGACGAAAAAAATTTATGTGACAGATCATTCTAGAGTTTGAAATTGAGAGTCGATTGTCAAGGGTCCCACAGTATGTGGAGGTTACGATATGTATCAATTCATATGTGAGCTCCATGACGCGATATTTTAAATCCAATAAAAAAACCTCCAAAATAAATTCATAATTAACACTTTAGGCTATTTCTCATGGTAAGTTCTCTTTTATGATTGATCAATATTTACATGGTCTAAAAGGATTCATGCAGTGGCTGAGAAAAATCAATCGCAATTGTCAAACGAGACCAGCACACGAGTAACACGGGAATACATAATACGTCGTGTCAAAAGTAGAGCCTCGCGAATCAAGACAAACCATCCCATGACACGTATCCGCAAAAATCTCATGAAATCCCTCACGTGGCATACAAATTCACGTAGCTAGAGGAAAATAGCTGGATATACACCGTTGATGCTCGTATCGTGTCAAGAAATTTCGTTGCGCAAAGCAAGACCGAGGGCTTCTCCGAGGGGCAGAGAGGTCCCGACGATTCAAGATCCGGGCTCTCGCGCGGCTGCGAGTGCGGCAAAAGGACCTCACGCTCGAGTTCAGCATAACGAGGGTCTCTCGCGACGCCAAGTATCGCGTCAAAGAGGGACAGAGCGAGAGGCTGGCATTTGTCCTTACTATGCCGCGCGCGCACGTACGCGCATATCCATGACCGGGGCCAAGATATGCTAATACACGTCCCTTTTGCCTCCTCTCGAGTGTCGCGCTCCAACGCATCACTCCTCCAAATGCACTGCTCCAAAGTTGACGTAACCCTCTTCTAGTGTCGCCCCTTCCCGGAATCTACAATGTAACTGATTGACCACCAAGATCTCGTCCGTGTTGATATTCACATATTCATGGAGTTCTAAATTTCATCACATTCTTCCAACCACCTCAAATTTGTATTTTTGAGGAGATCAAATGTGAAACTGAACCACTCCTTAGTAATTCCAAGTGAATCTAATCCGATTGAGTTATTAGTCAAGCCCGAATTTACAGTCGAAACTAGATTCCACATGCACCGGACTAAGACCTGAAAGTCACTTGAAAGTTACAACAAAGTAACATATTAGTGACTTTAAAGCCTTAATCCGCTGGCTTTACAACCCAACCTGAACTATAGATTTGGACCCCAAACTAGACCCATCAGAAAGCTGATTAGCAGGAGAATTCTAGCAAAGGTGACGTTTATGAAGATAAGATTGACCTTTGTCCGCCAGTCATCCGAACAATTTGTTCCAACACTGACCGCAACGAGGCGTCAAACCGTAAATAAGAGATCAAATCGGGTCAAGCCGGATGATTTATAACTCTATCCAAGCACAAGTCTCGGAGCTAATCAATCATTTTTCTCCAATTTTAATCAACGCCAAAATCGCAGCGTCGCTGTAAACCAAAGGTCTTAAATGAGATGATGAAATTGACTCGAGGCTTCAGTGCCCTAAGCGATATTAATTGCACATTAGCGGGTGCAAGGGGCGAAGAGGAATCCGCACAGATGGAGCGCAGCGAAACGCGACGTTGCGATTCTTGGATCCGCGCTCGGGTTACGGCGCGTCTCCGGAAAAATCTAATTACGCCTCTTGTCACTTTGTATAATAAATTTCGATAGGAAGCGCGCGGCTTGCTTCCTCCGTCGCCGTTGTAGACGCGCACGCGCTTATAGCTCGACAGACGTCTCGTCAGTCGCCCTCAGGAGATGAAGCCGTAAGTAGGTAAGAAAGTTATTTCCCGCCCGGACACAACCCGCTCTCGCTCAACCCTATCGCCCCTCTCGTCCCTTTAATATTGCACGCGGCTTACCAGCCTCTCTCTATATCTGTGTATACAGACATGGAATAGCAGAAACAGACGGAGGAGACAGCAAGAAGCCGAGAAACACCTTGGATTGTTCAAACTTGGCGGAGACCCGCCTCTGCGGTTCGACTCTGGGCGAATTAGTATCTTGCCGGCGCAACGTCTTACGAGCTTCAAAATGCTCCTCGAGCCGGGGATCATGAGCCGGGCATGTCCGCTAATGTTGCGATCAAACATTTAGAGGAAGCGCCTTGAATTATTGTTGCCTCGTTGGTTCTTCAAGGCCAGAATTTCTCGGATATGAATAACGACTTCTGAGGTATCTCATTGCCTACTTGAATTTTTGTGTTGAGTTTGTTTTCTCGCAGAACCATGTTCCATAATGGTTGACACAGTGATGAAAAACCCATTCAATGGATCGGCACTCGTTTCATGAGTGATTTGTCCAAAGACTGCAGAGTGGGTTATGAATCGCGCACGAGCGGAACAAATTTAAAAGAACCATAATTGAACAAGAGAAGTTTGATATTCCTTGGATTGGTCAGGTGAAAAGGGAGTATATGAATGGGCCATTCGATGATAAAATGTAGAATCATGATTTCTCTTTCCTCTAAGGCCTCCGGAAACATATATACAGTGAAATACGGTTGAAAATTACAACTGAAACGCCCTTCCATGCTCTTCTACTATGTTCCACCGGAGCACAAGATTTTCGTTACACGGTACTATTTAGATATATATTGAACACGTATAAGGATAGACAATAATTATTATGTATGCAAAGTGATCCACATCCAATCATGCGGAGTAAATCTGGATTCCTTTTTTCCTATTCATCTCTGTTTTGCATTGTTATTATCCCAGTGTCCTCGACTTTTTACTGCTAAAGTTTATGCTTCTAACTACCTACTCATGTCGAAAGAGAATCGTCCATTCATACATTATCACTTCTCAGCGATGAGCGAAGCGATGACGATAGAATTTATAGCTTTCTCGTTGAGTAGAGTTGAAAATGAGAAGGCATTGCATATCTAAAAGTAATTGCTTCCGAAATCTTGATAGCGATAGCTTTTTTCATATTTTTGAGAAGAAAAGTATGTAACTCAATCACTTTAGGGGAATAGTCGGGCCCAAAATTTGGCTAAAATTTGAATTATTTCAATTCTTTCAAATTGCTTATTTTGACTTTTTATACCTCCAACATCAAGAAAGAATATTATAAAGGTCGGGAGGAGGATTTATTCCTTCATAAAATTGCTATAATCATAGGGAGAAGATCATTAACTCATCGTTTCTTCCAAAAAAACTCGGTTCCTGTATTCTTGACTGATCGACTTTCAACAAATGCTCCATTACAGTCTTTCAATAGTTGAGAAACATCAATCGAAGAGGAAACTTGTCATTACAATTCGAGTATGAGCTGGTTTTTGAAAAAAAAACCAACGATCATGATTGCAGAAACCAGACTTAATTTAGATAGAAGTGACAAATCGCTCCTCTCCTTCACAGTATATCCTAACACTGCTCATCATGGCACGTTAACTTGAATTGTATGGGTGGGTTTGAACATGAGTGAACAATCCCTCCGTGCTGGCTATACAATAGAGCATATCGTATCGTAGTCTTACATGAAAGCAGTAAAAAAATTGTACCTGTAAACGTGTGTTCTACGCCTCGATGTGCTATCTCTTTGATCGATATGGAAACGTCCAACAATGCGGACTCCTCTTATTAGCCCCCGTCAATTATTCAACCTTTACATTTTTTTGGTTGATACTCATGGGACAGACGACGTTGATGTTTGAAGTCCAACGTTTCGATTTTGACAGGGGCTGAATAAACTTACTATCCCGAGAACAGACATCCGAGTAGTTTCGAAGTGGGTGTTTATTTCGTTGTTAAATATTCATCATAAGTAAATGACAATTCATTAGGAGAGCATATCAAGAGCGACTCTGTAGCGGTGCGCGGGTATATATGATGAAATTGGAGCTTCAACGCCAGGGTTCGAGTCTCGGCCGGCACCAATGTGAATTTTCATAAGTGCCTTTTTCGGTGGTTTCGGGGGTTCGGAACCCACCTAAAACTGTAGGTCCCGCAAAATAACCCCAAAAGAGGTTGAGAATGCGTTAATGAAAAAAAAAAGAAAAAAAAAGAAATTGGAGCTAAAATTGAAGATTCCCATTTGTGCTTGTTTGTGACTGCACTCAAGGTGAGACAACGGCAGGAGATTGCCTTGAACTTTCATTTCAGGGGAAATCGTGAAGTGATTCAGGTCTGAATGGGATTGTGAAGAGAATTACAAATATCCGATTACAAAGCAACAATTTCCATTAGTCTTGTCATTGCACGATACTGAAGATACACTTACAGATCCTTTGCAAACCTATATAACCAGCAATGCTCCAATTTTTTCCATAACAACACCCAAGATCTCCCACTGCTCGCACTGTACACCCACCCGGGCCATCAGTCTTGGGTGAGATCGCCAGACGCAAGTATCAGTGTCCGGCCGTAAACACGGACGCGCCCCCCGCGGCGAGGGAGGCCAGATAGCCCAGCGCGAGGTGCGAAACCCATAAAACAAGCTGTCCGCCTTGCGAGAGAGACCGACTCGGAGAGGTAGCTTATCGCAACGGCACGCAAGCAGCTGCCCTGGCGAGGACTGCAGATTAAACACGGCTAAACACGTGTAGGATACACCTGCACGAGGCCAGAGCTCGGGACTCAGGCTCGAGCTTCGAGGCGCTGCAAGCTCCGCGGATTGATGTGGCCAATAATTAATGCGGCCGCACTGCGCTTGCCTCCTTTCCGTCTATCGCTGCGATCGCTCGTTGCAGTATCGCTCTTGCCGTTAAAATTTTCGCCGCATCGTGATGTGAGCATACACCCATGCCCAGAGCTGTCGTTGTCTCGTTGTGGGCTGGTCTGGTTTTTGTACAAGTTTCTTCAAGGGTGAGATTACAATTGAATGCACAAGACTCACATCAACAAGAGCATCGGTTCGCTTCGAGTTGGTTGCTACTTCCGTCCCACTTGATCCCTTATAGAGCTCATAGAAAATGCATTATCAAAAGAACATCGAGGGAGAATAAGCGTCAGCGGTGATACTACGGCCGAGTCATGTCAAGTAGCCCGAGGCGTAGTTTATACCACGTAATCTACAACAAAGCAACGACCTGTGGTTGTGTTTTTCTGCTCCCTCTATAGTCATCAAAAGTTTGCAGTGTCACTCGGGAGATTAGTTGACGTTGGATTTTCTATTTTGATTCATTTTCAGTTCTGGAATATTTCGAATCATTTC
>JAPYYZ010002944.1:0-12267 GCA_030522705.1 Eretmocerus eremicus | reverse complement strand
CGGCCGATTTTTCCCGTGGTCTCAAACCCGGTGCGGTCGGTTGACCATGCGAGGACTCAAATTGGCGAGGCGATTCGTCGTCCAATGTATTGACGAAGTAAGCAAAGTCTACATTCATATCTCCAGTTCTAGCCCAAATATTATTGCGTTTTTCTCGGACGTTTTTATTTCACTTTCGCGAGCCCACAAGAACTAGGGCTCAGTGAAATATCTGCGATTTTCACCGCGGTAAAAATTACTGGAACGCAGAAATTCCACAAATTCATTCCATCATGTCCGTTCAATAGTCCATATATAGTTTATATAGACATTCTATATAACCAAAAATATATATGGATTATGTATAGGACCTCTATATATAATCCATATATAATCTTTATAAATTTTTTTTACTTGGGATTCGGCGAGTCGGAGGCTCGTATTGCTCCTGGAAAATGCCATTTTGCAGGCTATGAGTTCGCGCGCGCTCTGCGGGGCCACGGCCCGCGGGGGATCGTCGAGTTACGCGACGAGCTCCGTCTGCGAGCGAGCCCTTTCAAAGGGGATATACGAATACCATGGTAGCTCTGGCGCGCTGCTCGATCGCCGGGCAATTTTCATCGAAATCATTTCGAGGATCGAATTTATCGCGCCCTCGAAATACCTGCGCGACGCGTCCTCGTGTTCCATCACGCGCGCCGCTGCCGATACGCGCTCTCGGAAGAGTTGTTCCCTCTCCCGGATTTCGCTGAAAACTTTCACAAGCCGATCTTGTCGAAACTTATACAGACGCATTCCCAATTCGCTCGCTGTCGTGGGATGAATTTACGATGCGAATTCTTCTGCAGTCTCACCAGAGAGACGTCGAGGTCAACGAAGGTGATGCGATATTCCTCAGTGTACGTATGCTCGACTAATTAGTCTTGTAACCCGATGACGATTATCTAGTAAAGTATATCAATAATTCTGGGATAGCGAAGACATACGATATTCGTACGCTCTTGTTACAAGTGTACACGACGAGCATCCATATACGCATGACGCGATATACCCACATCCAACCCCCCGAGTTTACCTTGTTTTGGAGCTTCTCGAGTTTCAGCTCCCGGATCATATTTAAGCGATGGAATGGGACGAGGCGCGCAGACAGAGCGATGAGCGCTTGACTCTGCATTGCATTCACTTTTCACACGTGCCATCCCGAGGGTGGCTATTCCCTTACATTCCAGAATATTTTTGATCGCACGTAACTGTTGAAAATACATTAAATCATACTTTTCGTGTGTAATGTGATTACGCTAACTGTAACAAGGCCCATGAAAGATTAATTCATCTGTAGCATGAGATGGTGATTGATTGTCAGGAAAAGATCAATATTGTGAAAAAGTCAACTCACTCGGAGAAGGGCCTTGTCACGATTCAGGGAAACTCCGATCCAATCAGCGGAGACAGCAAGTCACTCGCGTGATTCGAGAAATAAATTCGATAATGGAATATGATGCGATAAAGCAATCAATTCCGTCGTGATTGAGGGTCTAATCGATTGGCCGGCTGAAATGTAATTTGTTTGAGCCGGACAACCCATCACGGGTCGGACGACGAGTAACTATCCTTGCGTGTCTAAATTTCGCGCTTCGCGCTGAATTTCTCCTCGGCGAGTCGCACCCCGTCAACCACGCGCGCGAGGCTCTGATTCGATAAACCGGCGAGTTTCGATGTGAGGACGAGCGCGCGGGGTGTATATGAGTGGCGTCGGGGCGAAGCCAAGCGAGTAAACGAAAGCGAAGCAGCCCGCAAAATTGCAGCCTGACCTCTTGCGAGCGAGGAAAAAGCTATGCGAGACGCCAAATCAGATTTCACGAAATTTGATACGGATTCGTACGCCAGTTGGAAATTCTGATTCCATTTCATGATGCCAGAAAGAGCTCTTGGACAAATGTTATCTCAGGTTAGCGTACCCGAGTTCGCCATCCTAAGCGTAATTCGCTCGCAACCTCCGTTCACATTAACATTTTCCTACGTGCTTCAGCTCATTTGAGAGCTTATTTGAAGGCCTGAAAATGAGCCAAGGTACGTTCTAATTGATCGATTTGGAACGGACTTATTACCGATTGACAAAAAATTATTTTTTCTCTCAGCTTTGGGGAGTGTTTCCGATTTCGTCATCCCTGAATATTGAGTCAAGCGGAGTGTCAGACGTCACACGCAATTTCGCGCCCCATCATTATTTCAGCAACAAGGCTCGACGTGAGCCAAAGTATGTGAAAAGAGAGCAATCATATGCTGTATTATAGGTCTAATTTGAGCAACGGGTGACTCAGTTTTCGACATTTTGCGGGAAAAACGACGACTTTTTACATGTGTTGAGGCCAAAAGTGGCCCTCGAGGTTCAAATTTGATTTTTAGATCTATAATAGTTCCAATAAAAATTAGTTTGACTTTATGGTGAGCCACAAACTGTTTCTCGGAATGATATTTGAGTTACTAGAATGCTCCCGTGAGATTTACGAGTGTAGCGAAATTAGGATTACCCTAAATAGTTGATTTATCATGTTAACTGGTCTCCGAATTTTGCTCATAACATCAGTTCAAAACAAAATTTTTCAATTTTAGTAAAAGGATTTAGAAAGAATTGAAACAACGAATCAATGAGCTAAGATACCGATCGTACGGCTCTTCACGTATCTGATCGATTGGCCGAGTCAAAATTTTCTGGCGCAAGTTTTACCCTAGTCTGAAAAATACAGTTTGAAGAATAGTTCGAAAAATATGGTTGAACAATAGTTTGAAGAATAGCCAAGAATTTAGATCGACAATCTCAAAAACCGGTTTCTTAGATGCCACTAATGCCAAAATGATTCTGGGGTTGTCTAAAATCACTTTGTTCCTCTTATTTCAACATAACGAACATGGAAAAAATTCGTGGCAAGGTCTGTGAAGGTGCATCTTCGAGATCACAGGATTGACGAATTTGGGTACTCTTACCGTAGATACAAATTGAACACATCTACACAACGCCACGAATGTATATTTGAGAGTAATCTTGCAATCATGCCATTTCGACTTTAAGAAGCGCCAAACTGGTCAGATTTCTTTATTTTATATAGAAATTTGGTTTCCTATCTGCATTTGCTATGAGAGCGTACATATTTCCATCACGAAAAATGTTTCCCTCGGATTGACCACTTAATTTCGTCTCATAATCATTCACATTATTACTGCGAAATGGTGAATTATTGCCTCTATCTGAAAATGATTACAGTGACGCTGTCAACTTAGTCAGTCAAGCGACCAAAATTTCATTCGCTCCGGTGTCATTTTCAAGCTACGCGATTCTCAATGCCTCAAGGTGGAGCCACTAACCACTCACACCCACCCGCTCTCTTTATTTATCTACGCATGTCACGCAGCTTCTCAGCTGCTGAATATTGTCAGATATTACAAGTTGTTGGAGTTTCAGTCATGGCACTGAGTCACTTAAGCGGCTCACTGCGGCTAGAATTTCAGGTAGACTGATGAATTTGATTAAAAACTTTTTTTACAGAGGATATATTTCAGCAGTAATTCCATAGATAGCCAACCGTTATTATGCTTGTATAAAAATCAGTTGGTATCGCAGGTATACGAAAACTGATATGTTACTTGGCGCACGCTTCATTAGAACCAAGCGAGAGCTTGCAGTCTCTGCAATCTGCACGCATGAATTTTACTCCACGAATGCAATCTGGTGGGGGCCATCCGTAATTTACCCAAGGATCATCAGAGAAGGGGAAAGGGTCACTCCACACACACGCATCGAGGACGCGCGACGACGCTTGGCTCGCCTATGCTTGCGCCGCGCGCACTCACATATACATATATCTCGGGCGTAAGTAGAAAAAGCCGGGACCTTTCAGACACGGCTCGGAGCATTGGTCGCCGCGCTCGCCTCGCCGAGCGCGTACTCGTGCCAAAGTCCCAGTGGCACCGATGCGATCGCGCCACTGGAAAAAGAGCCAGGCCTAATGCGAGCCTCGTGGCATCGAGCGCGAAATGTTTTACGCGATTATCGCCAGCGTTGTTGACATCGCGTATGCGTGCCTCGGCCGGAACATCACTCCGCTCTCCGCGGCTAATGCGTCTGGCAGAGCTCGTCCCTGATGCAACAATCGGCCGGGCTCGGCTTCTCGGCCGACAGCTTCTTGCCTCACGCGCCAATATGCGCGATAGTATACATGCGGCTATATTGGCGCGGATGACGAGACGCATCGCGAAACATAGCATCAGCGCGCACTCGTTACTTCGAGGGCTCGTGAATTTTGAAACCGCGCGCGCTCGCCTCCTCTCTGTTGGCTATGTGTGCGGATAATAATGTCACTTGCGAGCCGAGAGCTGTATTACGGCCTCACGACGACCGCCTCCACGCCTCGCTCTCTCGCGGTGTGAGTCGTTAAATGTGCTTTCAATGAGCGTATGCGCTGATAAATTTTATGCGCGCCGTACGTTTCAGCCGCGCCAGTGGCGCATTTGAGTTTTCTCGCGATAGCCGAGCGAGCGAGGGCAATTTTCTCACGAATCGTGCGTCTCTCTTGGCAGCTTTTACATTATGCGTCGATGTGTGAATTGTTACATAAACCTCGAGATAAGCCTCCGATGATGGCACGCATCGTCCATCTCGTCCAAAAGATTGCCGGAATCCTCGTGCCAATGATTGAATTTCCAGTTCCTCGCCCCTCTTCAGATTCTTCGCATTCCTCGATGTGCCGTGCGTTGCCACCTTTCGTCCGCACTTATGCAAGCCAATTTAATAGCCTTCGATTGCAAATTCCTTTTTAAATATGCTCATGCTATTAGTATTCTATAAGACATAATTGAGTTACTAAGAACTGCAATTTGTGGAGTTAATTTCTGAGAGAAGTCGGACCTTTTATGATGTGGAATGGAAAATTATGTTGGCACCATTCATAAATTTATCTTGTCCATCTGCGTGATACATTTATGTCATCGATCTTGGTAATGATTCATGCTCTCATTTCCAAGAGATCAAAAAATCTCGCATCTCTTGTCTACTGACGACTGACAGTCGTTTCACACTCCACAATACGCAATCAATAGCAAAGGATTTAAAAAACATCCATGAACTTCGGAATCATTTATGTTGCGATATTTCACCCAGCTGTATTTCTAAAAATTCACCCAGTTGAATTCGTAAAGATTCGCCCAGCAGTTAGGCCTGATGACAGTTTCCATCCGGGTAAGATTTATGGCAAATGAGAACTTTTTTGTTGGATCGTGCTTGAAAAAATTTAGACAGTTGAATTTCTACCCACTTGATTTTGGCCTGATGATAACTTTTATCTGGGTGAAATTACCGCAGGGTTGAGGACGAAAATTACTATCTGAATCGCCATAGTCATTCACTTGGATGACTAGGAGGTATGAAGAGGCCCAGAATCACACCGAAAGACTAACCTAAATGACATTTTTCATAAAGGCAGCTTCACAATAAATCTGCTTCAAAATGACAAAGTACATCACAGATAATCGACGATTTTATCAATATCATATGTAAAAGGTGAACTGGCTGGTCAATTTTCGATATACTCTATCTCTTGACTAGTTGGATTCATCTGAGTATAAATTTGTATTTACTTCCGACTATTGACTGAATAGACGTGGTTCATCCTAACAAAATGTAACTTGTGATTCTTTATGTATTAAACTATGAAGACACACAACGGGTCCCAATCATATGGGAAAGGTTGCCCTCGATAATAGTCTGTTAGTATCCTGACTATCTCAATTTTGGGTGAAATAATTTGGTAATTATTGGTTTCATTCCGAGAATCATCATAGGATCTGACGAATGAATAGCGACGTGATTATTCTTGTGAAAATCTGTAATTACAAGAGGAGAGCCGACGAGAGCAGAAACATAATTAGGGAAAGATACGAGAACCAAACTCCATCAGTTTTCTCATCCCATTTGGAACACGTCGATCTAACTTTCGAGATGTAGATTCGCTTCTCAACTCAGTTTGCGCGGATTTAAAAGTTTGAATGGATCCTCGCAACGATACATTTCATCAAAGTTGAAACTGTTTGACATCAGGAGTGATAGTTTTCCACTTCACATTTTTTTTCATCGGAATCACGTCACGAGTCTAGAATACTGCCTCCTTTTGATTACTTTATCCCACTTCGGATTAACTGGGCTGTTGAGAACCGAAGTGGCGTAAGCCTATTTTCCTTGAAATTTTGCTCAACACCTTTGCCAAAACTTTTGAAGATCATGTTTGCAATATTTTTTGATCGCAAGTATCTCATTCGGCGCTTTGAAGATTATAAAATGGAATTCACAACGATTGCTTATACTATCATGAACAATCTCAACTTTTTGAGCTTTTTGAGAGCGCACTTACGCCTTTTTGGTTCGAGATAGTTCAATTGTTTCTCGCAGACATTTGTCAGCTTTTACTCAAACAGAAATTTCAACCATCGTTGGCCTTTGTTTCAGGAATAAAATCGTTCTGGTGTATTGTGAAAAATTTTGATGTTTCTGATGGAAAAGCTCGTCTAATAATTAACATCGCTTGCTTTCCATTGTTAGAGCGTAGTCCGCCGAATTCATTATATTGTTGAAAGCTTTGCATTGAACGGTCTCACTGTATATCCACAGCCGCTATCACTTCACAACTTTGAAAATCTCAAACTGAATATACTCGAGGAAAATTTTGGAATTTTGAGAAGTGCGTAGAGCTCGATTGAGATGTGAATGTAATTTGACGTGGAGAGCTTTTGAACTCGAGAAAAAAGACCGAGTTGCAGAAAAACCTGAACAAAAGTTACCTATCCGCTGATGTGGAATTCAGAATTTTGCAGTACTTGCAGACCGAATGCATTTCATTGATAGCATATACAATATCAACTTTTGCCTAGTGGCTTCGTTTCGGCTATAAAATTCAGATGCACAACTCAAATACGCTAATCAATTCCATCGCGGAGATCGTTTGCACCTCGCGTTACTCCAACGGGGACGAAAACACCCTCTTTCGCGAACGCGGGAGCGCGGTATGCGAGTATACACACGCGAGAGCCGCAAACCTGCGTTTGCTCATCGACTGATGATTAATAGTCGAGGGGACGGATATAATCGAATAACTTGTCGAGGATTTAGTTACGTATACTGCGCGAGGGTTGAGGTGCAGCAGTGTCGCCGAGCCCATTTGTAAGCGTACGCGCGAGCGGGCGAGTATTGTGTTTCTCGTTCCCAAGTGCCAAAGCCGCCCGCCACCGGTGGACCTCGCATTATCTCGCCGTGGCGGACACAAAGGAGCATCGCGACCCTCCGTACAACCGTGATACCCATACTATCTGTCCCGATATTTCGAGTCGATGGGCAAGAGGTAAAAAGTAAGGCAGGGACATGGTGACAATTTGGGTAAATCGTGTCGCTAGGTGCAACGTCGATTCCAGCTGAATTTCAGGATTTTAAGTCGATTCATATAGAGAGCTGGCCTTATCTGGATGATATAGGAAGGTGCGATTTAGATTCAGTTTATTTTATTGGTCACGGTATATACCGTCGTATAACCCGTCACAAGATTAATTAGATGTAGATATGACGTATTAAGCAAATAACAAATTGTTGTACATGTGATGAAAGAGAAACTATCAACTACGTTATTATAGTGATGTATAAAATTGAATTTGGAGGCAAACGGTTCTATTCTAAGAAAAAACGGAATTTTAAATAGATCGCTGATGAGTGAATAGAGGACAGACGCCATCCATAAATGATGTCACGCTTTGGAGGGTAGGGGGGGGGGGGGGGCCAGCCAAACGTGACAGGCAATATATGAAAGGGACTTGGTAAAGGGCCTTAGCGTGACAAGGGGGGACGGGGGTTGTTCAAATCGCCCAATTTCAGCGTGACATCACTTCTGGATGGCCCCCGTAACATCAATCAACATTACACTAGAGGACGTTCAATCCAGTCTATTGTATCCCTTTTGATCAGCTCGCAGTAGATTGACGATTTGTAAAGTTTGTACCTATCACGATCGAATTCAAATTCAAAGTTTAGAAAGTTGAGAATGTTTGATGCCTGGATAAATAAGATTGCTTGAAGATCTCTGTTCTAGGCGTAGGAGAGAGAAGTCTTTCCTAAACATATCAGCAGAATACTTTGTCATAAGTGGCCGCAATAATCTTTCTTATTTATTGGTTTAAATCGAATCATTTGCAGCCTTCCTATTTTGTGAAATGTTCCAAGTCCATTCATTTTCAACGCCATCTCGGACCAAGCTTCGAGCTCCTTTTGAGGCTCAATCATAAGAACACAGAGAGCAAATTATATTTCAATGCTGTCGGTCGAGCGGAAACTCGTCCATTCGTCTGTGTAGCTTGGGAAACTGATTCATTTCGTTGGGAAACATTCATTGTGATTTTCTATAAAATAGAACTGTACAATATTCGAAGGATGACTCCAATCTGAACTACGTATTGAGAGGATGAATTATACTTTGCAAAATTTTGGAGTCGTCCTCGGAGAGCTATGAGAATAGATCCATGAATATTTACAAAATTATTGAGGAAAATAGCGAAATTAGAGCGGAAGGGCCGAAAAAGGATGGAATAACACTTAGATTTCATCCACCGATGTGACTTATAAACCCAATATATACAAAAGTAATTTTTTTTTAATTTTCACAAATAGAATTTGTGAAAAATATTGAAATAATCTAATTAAAATTGTGGAAGAAACAAATTTATTCACCTTGATTTGGGTGTGGGATGTGAACATTCAGGTAATGAAATATTTTGAAATGAATCCGCTTCATCGCAGAATGGTGTGAAATAATCCATCTGGATTTTCAAAAAGATCAATTAAAGATTTTGTGAACCGTAGGGAAGACAGCACACGCACGGACATTCTAACGATTAAACACCACCGTGAAGACATTCAATCGAGAAATATGCAAAAGGAGGAAGGATCATACGAATAGTACTAATCAATACCCTTGTCAAGATAAATAACGATTCAGGCCATACAGGCACGGAAGGTATGATTATGTCAGTCCATTACATTGGCCCACAATCTGAAAAAATTGTTATGCCAAAAAAGCAACACACATAGATCGACGTAAAATCGTGCGCTGATTTCAAAGATGGAATCAGTTAAGTCATGCTGAGTCACAAATTTGAGATATTTGGCGAAAAAAGTTTTTACGAAGGGTATCAAAATTTCGACCTTGAACTCTGGAAGAGTAGTCAATTTGACATTCAAATACTGATTTTTGAAGAATTCTATTTTTACCCCCCCCCCCCCAATGAAATCAGTTATCTAGTACTAAAAGTGATAGTCGTGATCGAGTACTCAGAGTGATACTCTTGAACGAACACCTAAATTGATACTAGTGATCGAGTACCTAAAGTGATACTCATGGTCGAGTACTCAAAAAGATCCTTTTAATCGAGTACTGAAAGAGATAGCCCTGATCGAGTATGCAAAGTGATACTCGTGATCGAGTATTCAAAGTGGTACTCGTGATCGAGTACTTGAAGTGAAACTTGTGATCAAGTAGTCGAAGTGATGCTCATGATCGAATAACTCGATTAAGAGTATCACTTTGAGTACTCGATCAGGAGTATCACTTTGTGCACTCGATCACGATTATCTCACTGCATACTCAATCACGAGTATCACTTTGAGTACTCGATCAGGACTATCACTTTTGTATTCATTCAAAAGGATCGCTTTGGGTACTTGATCACGAGTATCACTTTGATTACTTGATCAGGGCTATCAATTCGAGCACTCGATCACGAGTATCACTTTGAGTACTCGATCACGACTACCACTTTGACTACTAGATAACGGACTTTTTGAAATATCCGTTACGAGTATGATTTCGAGAATCGGATCACGATTCTCACTTTGGGGGGTCAAAAAAGTAAAAATGTTCAAAGTCAGCATTTGAACGTGAAATCGCCTGTTCTGCCAGAATTCAAAATTGCGATACTCCCCGTAGAATTTTTTTCAGATTGTGGGCCGGTATTAACAAAAGACGTACAATATTTTCTGCTGGAAGTTACATGTCATGTTTACAAAGCTTCCTCTTTGAGAAAGCTAAATTGTGCCTAGTATTCTCCGACGACTTACCGAACAATTTTTAATAATAAACCTTTTGTATTGCGATAAATTGCTTCCAAAGATAAGCTGCTGCAACAATTTGCTACATCTCGGAGGAATTCAGATATTCCAAGAGACTGAAAATTTCACTCGAAGATGACGGGGATTAGGGATTTAATTCTTCCCAAGATAAAAAAGATCCAAGCTCGTTTTGGGTATATTTGTGAGATCTATATGTGTTTGTAATGTGGATCTTGGAATGTGTGTCACGTATATTCAAAATTCAAGCAGCATTTGTTGATTAGACTTTAGACGCCAGAGAAAAGCAATTGTGATAATGCGCGTAACCATTTTCAATTTACGAGAAAACACTACTTAGAAATTGAAACTCACAATACCTCTGATTCTTTCATCGCTTCTATTCCCTTGTCCAAACACCCTAACGCAAGACATACAATTTCGGCTATCACTCAAAAGCATTTACTCTGATATTTATTAGTTTTCAGAGCTTCCCTATGAATATTCTACTCATTCAGTAATTTATGTCTTTGCGTCTAAATCGAGGGTTCAACTCAATCAGAGGATGATTTAATTCGATCCGTCTAAGAAATTCCAACTTCTTCAGGCGCCCTCTGGTAAAGTTGATGAGGTTCACAGCTGCAACCTTACAGTGACATATAAAATAGCATGGTGACTGTAAGTTACAGCTGTAAACCCTGTTAACTTTGCCGGAGGATCAGTCCCAATTTCCATAGGTTTTGACATCAATAAAATCGACCGTTGAGTATAAAGTTGGCCTAATCCATTAACCCAACAGGAAGAAAATTTACACCAACACCATGAGGAGTGTACGATATCCACATCTACATGATATCGAAGTGACTTTGGAGATAGATATTCTCAAATCATGAACTGTTAAGAACGATTGAATTCAATTTTCAAAAAGTCGGAGTTAATCTGACCACAAATTAAACATCTCTTTAAGCCGAAAAAACAGTTGTGCTGGGAGAAAATGCTTATGAGTATTAAAACAAAATAGGCATCTATTCTAAGAAAACCATTCAATTCGTCTGAGGTTGGAGCCATGATGAAATAGTTACGAATTTTGTTTCAGGCAACCGACTGGTGGCTGAAGGACATGTATATGTCAGTTCCTCTCGGGCTTCCCATCAACAGCAACCCGGGCTTAGCTCTCCGACCCAAAAAATTTACCAACCAACAGGACTCTGCCTTCTTCCTCGCACGATTCATCATGGAGCTTCTCGATTACCAAGAGATTTTGGACAGGTGAAATTTCATGAAAGATACTATTACTCGTTGATCAACATTGACAAAGCTGCTATGCAATCTGGATCATCACAGTCACAAAACTATTTCACTATTGTCCTTACCTGTTGCCGATATCATCGACGCTAATATTGGATAAATTAAGAAAAATAATAAATTCCATTCTTTCTCAGGAGAATGCCATTTAAATCCCATGACTAAGGTGTTAGAACATCTCCTTTACAGAGTTTGAGACCTCACACTGACGTGTGCAACCATACTCATATTTCCAATAATTTTTAAACTCAATGTTTGCCGCTCAGCCTGAGCACTTTTCGTGAACATCAGTTTTTTTATCTGTGACATTCAGTGACTCAACTAGGAAGATGAAACTCGTTTTGATGTAGAGGATCAAATCTGTACTTAACATATCCACACTCACCTTGCAATGGCACAAGTGTACTTTTCGTTGGTAGTAGGTATCGTATAAAAATCATCCAAAATCTGCTAATACTCTGGGATGTCTTAGTCTCTAGAAATGTCTTCTCTTCTATTTCATCGAATACAATGAATTTATCACTTACTCTTATGAAGGATAGCTTCTCAAAAAGAATCTACACGAGGGCGAAAATGACAAACCTTTTACTCGTACATAGTACATGTAGTTATAGAGTACAACCGTCTTGCGATGGAATAAAAGTCATAGTGCATAAGAGCGAAAAGGATGAAGACACGAACGGATGTCCGAAACTCGATAGAATATTCAACTGCTGACTTAGTACCACCTGCAAACCACGAAACTTCTTCGAAAGAATATTTGATTCATCGAGAAACTTTGTTGGTTGAAACAATATCGATGATTATTTTATCCAAGACACATCAAATCTACAAAAGAGAAAGCTTAATCT
>JAPYYZ010002943.1:0-12268 GCA_030522705.1 Eretmocerus eremicus | reverse complement strand
GTGCGTCGGGGACTAACCTCGACAGATCTCTCAGTCCCCCTGAGGAGCCAGATCTGTCAAGGAATGGCGAAACGCACTAACATCTAGCGTAGGATCAAATTTTCCCATACTTTTCTCATCTCATCTCCGTTAGAAGCTTCCATCAAAATCCTTCCGTTGCATCCTCGCAAACCATACGAGGCTCGGAGGGTGCATATGTCGAAGTGGAGTGATCCATTTCGCCATGTGTCAAAAATCCAGCAAATTAGCTGAGGAAAATCACTAAATCAGCCGATATAATTTGACTCGCAAAGGCTGATCATATCTATATTCCATGATTTGAAAGATCCCGCGAGAGATGAATAGATACCCGATCATATCGATCGAGTGTCAAAATTAATGTAATATTTCACCGACAGGGGGCCTGACAAACTGTTGAGGTGGGAAACATATGGAAATAGCGTGTTAACCAGCTTTCTCGCAAGTGGTCAACTCGGACTGCGATTCATATATCAGCTGAATCAAGTTCTTCGACAATCGGCACCACTTCAGTCAGTGCGTCGGGGACTAACCTCGACAGATCTCTCAGTCCCCCTGAAGAGCTAGATCTGTCAAGGAATGGCGAAACGCACTAACATCTAGCGTAGGATCAAATTTTCCCATACGTTTCTCATCTTATCTCCGTTAGAAGCTTCCATCAAAATCCTTCCGATGCATCCTCGCAAACCATACGAGGCTCGGAGGGTACATATGTCGAAGTGGAGTGATCCATTTCGACATGTGTCAAAAATTCAGCAAATTAGCTGAGGAAAATCGGTAAATTAGCCGACATAATTTGACTCGCAAGGGCTGATCATGTCTATATTCCATGAATTGCAAATAGAGATGTTTCATTAAAAAGTATTTCAAGTTTGCATACCTGTCAAATCTGATTTCAGCATCATTTGTGATATCCTCTATTGGGTACTGCAATACTTGTGCGGAGGGATTGGCCTCCGGTTAAAGAAACGAAACACTCTCACTAGTAACTGCGAGGGTATTAGGATCCGCAGAAACTTCAATTGTGACAATCTCTGCAGGAGATGCTGGTTTTACAGAAACTTGAGATTTTGAAAGCAGTTTAGGTGCTTCCAGTAAAGGAGCTTGTACACTTGGCTTCTTTGCCCCTGTCTCAGTTTGATTCTCGCTTTCAGTACGATCCGTGAGGTATTTAATAGCTTCTCTGGCAGTTCCTGTGAACAAGAGTTAAACACTTACATACCTGAACCATTTAATTAAGAGGAGTCCGTACAAAGTCGATTTGTCGTCTGCTGAAGTCCCAGTTTTGCCGTGATTTTCGCTTTGTGCATCTTGGAGGGATCGGTTGGATATGTTTGTAACGGACGCGCAGCTCTGGATCTTGGGAGAGTGTGCGACGTCTCTATGCCGCAGGAACTTAACTCCGGATCGGAATAAGGAGTGTGCACTGCGTATTTTCGGCTCTGGATCTTTGGGACGAGAGCCTTTCTGTAGGTTCTTTTGATTCGACAGAGGTGTGAGTATTCGAAAAAGACAGGATCTTGAACCGGGATGATAGGGATTATTTGGGAATGGTTTACAGGGTTGCTATCTTGTCTCAAACCACATTGACGGAGTAGGGCATCAATAGTGAGACTTGATAGTGAACATTTTCTATACGTGATAGTTCTTTCTCAGAAGAATGAGTGGATAAAGGCGCTCATTCATTCTAAGAGAATCCCATCAAGGGATCGTCAGGGATTGAATAAAATAAGGTACTTTTAAATATCCGCTGTCGTGTCTCAAACCATCTTGATGGAGTAGGGCATCAATGATGGGCCTCAATAGTCGGATGTTTTATAGTTGATAGTTTTTTCTCAAGAAGATATGTGGATTAGGGCATACATCTATCTCAAGAGAGTCCTATCAAATATATCACGGTAATGAGGATCTTTCCGGTGGATTAGGGCACCTTCTAGGCCTAATTACACGTGATTTTATGAGGTGAAGTACACCCGAAATAATTGAAGGGGAGTAGGGTCCTCCAATATATCATGAATGGTCTCCTATATCGGGCAATACACGACGTATAACTATATGTTGCGAGATCCTTCATGCCGTTAAGAGCAGAAACTCTGCATTTAGGAATTCTTGTAGCAGTAACTACACAGAGTGTATAGTAATCGAGCTTTTATTCAAGATTCCAATACAATCAGAGATTAATATTGGAATCCGGAGGACATCGACCCTTACTCTCCGGCAGTGAAATTGGAAATGAAAAAGCCCTCTCCGAGCCTGCCTGCAGCGGCTCTATTTATAGTCGGTCCTCAGGATTCCAGAACATTCGATAGATAGTTAATTTTAATTCATTTTAATCATTCACTTCTCTGGAACGGTACTGGAAAACCACTATATACATCATTATTTACGCTGAAAAATACACTGGATTTGATGTGCAGCACTCGAAATAATTCATTTCATTAATTATAATCCACAAAAGATAGTCAAAAGATGATTTAATCGAACTTTCTAGAAGAAACTCTTGATTTGATGCAATATCCAGCTGTCTTGAAAATAACGTTGAATCCAACGTAAAATCTTGAACTTTTACATGATTCTGATCATTCATAGCGTAGACTACTCATATCTGTTGGAAAATCTATGAAGACTCCATGTTTCATTATTTATTTTACAATGGAAATGAGTTAAATGATTGATACGAAAAATCTATGATTTTAATCGTATATCCGCGCGTATCAACATGCGTTCAAATAATACATCCGGATTTTCCTCAGCAGCTCGTTTCTTCAACAAACTGCGCGGCATAGGGATGTACGTTGGCTTGGGTTTTGGCTAAAACCAACATTGTTCATGAACAAATATTTTAATTCACAAAGATTTAATTCACAGTTGCTCCGGTGCTTCCACCTATGATCATATTTAATAATGATTATTCGACATACCTGGGAAATAGGTATGCGACGTCTGAGAGACTTTCTTCAGTTTGCGTTGACGCAGTCGGGAGCCTCCACCGACGAGGCGTTTCGGTGAATCGACTCTTCGACAGATCCAAGTGTTTTAGTTGGGCCGGTATGTACTTTCCAGGCGTCAGAATGTGTTGCATTTTTAAACGCACTGGCGTTGCAACTACCGGCCAATTCAACTTAGTTGATTGAATCCATCGCTCGGCATGGAAAAACGACTCTGTTTGCGTCGATATACTTCTCATATTGACTGTCACAACGGAACTAAATTATTTAGCTAGACAGAGTGGCACCAGAGCTGGTCAGTCGGAGACAGACTCCTTGTCGCCGCTACCACTCTGTACAATGTTTGGACTTTTTCTATATGGCTTCAACAAGCCTAGATGAAATTTGCCGCGGCCCTTATGTGTTACGGGGTCTGCAAGCGTGTAAGTGTCTAGCCCAACGATTTCGGCAATCTCGTATGGGGCCTCGTATACATGAAAGAACTTGGCTAGGTTCTTGCCGAGTAGGTCTGATACAGTATTTGCACGTAGGAGAACTAACTCGCCCAATTTAAATGTGAAATGCTTTCTACCAGTATTTGATCGTGCAGCTCGGTCTCGTAGAGACTTGTGAGCAATTTGTGCAGCTAGCATGATCTTTTCTCCGTGAGTAATTTCCTCTGATTCATCAATTTGGAAAAAGTTTCTCCAAAATCGATCCGCTTTTTTGTTCGAATGTAATTCAGTGAGAGTGAAACCCGTTGTGTCATGATAGATGTCGTTTATAATATTCTGCACTACATCGATGTGTTGAAACCATGCTGCGTGTTTCTTATCTAAAAATGGACGCATGAAGCGCCCTAGCTCACGGTGCATTCGTTCTGCGAGATTCGAGCACGGGTGTCTTACTGATGCGTATGTAAGCTGTATATTCTCAGACTTTCACTTCTTTACCCAGAGGTCAGACTTAAACTGAACTCCGTGGTCACACAATATTTTTTGAGGCTTCCCATAGTTGGGAATATACTCTTCAAAAATTTTATTTATGACAGTGATTGTGTTTGCTTTTTTCACGGGATATAGGACTACAAATTCGCTGAATGCGACTTCTGTGCTCAGAACAAATTTCGTGCCCCCCGTTGACATTGGTGGAGGTCCCCAAAAATCGATGCATAGCATCTCATGGGGTCTCTGAGTTATAATAGGCTGGAAAATTGAATCGTATGCCTGTGTGCTATATTTTGCACGTTGGCAAATATCGGGAACGCGAATTAGATTCTTTACTATCTGTCTCAATGACCTTGCGTAAAACTGCTCAGTCATGAGTTGATAGACTTTTTTGGCTCCTACATGACCATGAATGTGATGTACCTCAAGGGCTTGGCACCTGGCTACACCTTGGGTTATCACGATTTTGTGATTATCTTGATGTTGCTTAGTCCAAAGCCCATAATTTCTAACAGCGTAACGCTCACAAGTCTTTCCATCTTATTCGCTTACCTTTTTGATAATTTTGGAAAGATCATCGTCCTCTCTCTGAAGGACTCTGAGTTTTTGAAGTTTTCTCGAGAGACTGGTACTTGGGGATCCCGCAAGAGTTGAGAAAATGATAATATCGTCATCTTTTTTTGCAAAAAGTTGAATGTATGTCCGTGCGGATTGGATGTATCCAAAAGTAAGTTATAAATGGGTATAACGGACTATTTTTTTTATTCTGTCTTTGAGCCATAGGCCGGCGTTTCGCCAGCTTTTTTGCTGGCGTCTTCAAGGTTACATAAGATTTTAGAACAAATAAGTACGTCGTCTCAATTCCACAATAAAATAACATAAAGGTCGCAACTCACCAAAATTTATGTTCATTTCACACATAGTTCTCTGCTCATTTTGAGCAGAAACGTCAAAATAGTACTTGGCCAAATCTGAGGGGACAACTTAAAAACTTGATCTCTTAGTTTTACGTCTCGGCATCTGCTCTTTAGAGCTTTATCTAGACGGCCCCCATGTGCGTGGAGTTGAGTTACGCTCAACCAGCGCGTCAGCAACTGCCAACTACCGATTTCACCTCGGTGAGGGGGGCCTACAGTTCAAGATGGGTTCCGAACCACCGAGACCGCCGTAGAAAGCACATGAGAAAGAATCTCAGTGGTGCCGGCCGGGACCCGAACCCCGGCCCCCCGCGGGGGAGATCAGGACCTCATCCACTAGGCCACGGCGGCCTCCCAATCTGAGGGGAAAAAACGTAATCTCTTAGTTTTACGTCTCGGCCCCTGCTCTTTAGAGCTTTATTCAGACGGCACCCATGTGCGTGGGGTTGAGTTACGCTCAGCCAGCGCATCAGCAACTGCCAACTACCGATTTCACCTCGGTGAGGGAGACCTACAGTTCAAGATGGGTTCCGAACCACCGAGACCGCCGTAGAAAGAACATGAGAAAAACTCTCAGTGGTCCGGCCGGGACTCGGACCCCGGCTTCCCGCGTGGGAGGCCAGGACCTTATCCACTAGGCCACGGCGGCCTCAAATCTGAGGGAAAACTTAATCTCTTAGTTTTACGTCTCGGCACCTGCTCTTTAGAGCTTTATCGAGACGGCCGGGCCGTTGCTCCAGCAACCGCCGCTCGCCGCCGCCGTCGCTGGGCGACCACCACATGACGACCTCGCGCCGCTTCCCCTACTCGTCTTTTTCTCTCTCTCTCCTCCGCTGCGCATACCTCTACGTTTAGCAGACGCGAGACGCTGCATCGGCGACTAAAATCATCTGCCGCAGCACATTTTGCTCGCTTCGGGTAGCAATGATGCGAGCGATGATGATGCTGCATACCACCGATGCAGCATCTCGCGATCGTACGCGCTGCAGTCCAGCTCGCACACCCGGGAAGCTACACAATTGCTTCTCAGAGCCAAATAAGCTGCTCACGCGCGCTTCATCTCTGCTTGCCGGCCCCGAGAGCTGACCTTGCAGTCGTAGACCACGGAGATTGTTGCAGTAGCGTACATGCCATTCCGAAATGCGGATCCCGCGAGGTGATCTCGGACACGATGCCACTCTGGACCGCACACGATTTGCCCCGGCTCACGGGTCCGGGAGGCAAGTCTGCTGCTGCTCGCGACCGCGCACGTCTCTCCTCGGCACTCCGGGAGAAGATGCCGCTGCTGTGCGGCATCAATGCAGCACGTTGCCGTCGCGCATACCTTGCTCATACACGCCGGCCTCGAAAAGTATCGTGGTCTCTTGGTGCAGAAAAGAATTATCTGGTAGGGGAATGATACATTTCCTATTTCGTGATTATTATCAAAATGAATATTCGAATTGCGGTCTCAGTGCAAGACCATTATTGGGTAGCCGGAAAAGGTGTCATTAGCTTGGATTCCTCGCACTCATTGGGCCTGTGGGTGGTGGTGGCTCAACAGCGTCGCCCACAAACACAATAAAATCTAGGCGCACATGTCAAATCTGTTAAATCGACCAGAAACCCGATAAGACATTTTATTAGAAATCGGAAGAGCTAATTCAGAGTGATAGCCACGGACATCAAATTGAATAGTTCTGAAACAGCTACATACCGAATTATCAGCCTTGAATTAGCAACTGTTGAGATTCAGTATCTTTCACCAATGCGCGTACGCGCTAGTTAAGTAGGAAATGAGGTGAGTACCTATAGAAATCCTCTAAAAATCCATCAAGTCACTTTAAATTGAAGTGGGAGCTGTCTCAAGTGTCACTGAGATATTATAAAACGAAGGATAAGCAGATGTCGCATATGAGGGGAAAATCTCGCATAGGTAGATGCTTACCCATATATTCAAATCATGTATGTGGGCAGAATTCCCGGAAGTTTCACAATCAAAATCCTTCTCATGAGATTTGCATCCATAACACAGACTTGGTACTGAAAATATCGAATCGCAACCTTTGATCTAAGAAGTTGCAGTTGGCCGGGTGGACCGCAAAACGAGTATGCCATGGTTTCCGATGTCTCAGAGAACAAGAGATAGAGAAACGAGTGACGTCATGAGCTACGAGGAAGTCCTTGGAGTCGCAAAGAAAAAATTGAAGCTGGACGGTGATGATGATAGATTGATGTTGCTCAAGGATATTGCCGACAAAGATCCTGCAACAACCATGAGACTTGCATTGACGAAGCCTGATGTCCATGAGTATTGAGCAAGCTGTATGTCTACTCATTAATGAAAAAATGACCGAAAGACACACGAATTGATTAGAAGTACTGAGTTGAGTATCGGGAATCACATGTATCCGTCGTACAAGAAGGTAATAATCCAGGTTGCCGCATACGTAATTCATTAAGAATCTACTCAATTGTTCAACATGAAGTAGTCGGAGTCACTCGCATCTCGTAGCTGCTATCACATTTTTTGGAGTGCTCAAATTGGGGATGTTGACACTCATTAAAATGTAACGAAAAATGGAACTAAAAATCAATCGACAAATTGAAGATTGACGAATGAGATGGAAATTTTGTGTCCACTCATCATCCTCGTATCTTGATAGCTGGAGGAAAATATTGGATTCTCGGACCAACGGCTTGAACAAACAGCCACCCAATATCATCTTCGTTATAATGCGAGCGTGCGTCACCCGCTACGCAGCTCGTATGATATCACCTAAACAGGGATGTATGAGGGATCACTCGGAATGATCGAACGATCGATTTCTATTTTGCTGGGGGGTGCTAATGCGCTCTTCGAATCATTTATTACAAGAAATAAAAAAAACAAAAGCTGACTCTATTTGCATCCGACAATGGCCCGCACTTGTCTCTCATCCAGCACACTCGGAATACAATATCCGCGGGTTATTCTTGCATCCACGCGCGGAAGAGAGAGAATTTCGGTGAGAGTCTATTCCCGTGAGAGGGAGAACCACTTACAGTTTCCTGGCAAAGCTGTCGCGCAGCCTAATCTCTCGGTGGCCGTCTCGCGCCCTGGCCGACAGCTCCTTTGCTCCCCGTCGCTGCACGTCGAGGTTGTAAAGGCCGGTCGGGTCGACGCCGCATCCCGGAACCACTCGTCGACGGGCTCGTCGCTACGTCGGTCTCGCACGCGTGGACGGCATTCCTCACGTCGTCCCCGCGCAACTCGCCCATCGGCGCCAGTGCAATGCTCCGCACTCTGGGCGCTCTCGCGGCCCGGCGCAACTGCCCCGGTGCTGGCGCCCGTGTCCCCGTTGCCGGCGTCCGGCCTCCTGGCCTTCCGCAAGGATCAGCACCTCAGGAAGAACGTGGAAAGATTAGCTCGCGCCTTCTCGAGGTGGCCGATCCGAGATGAAGGCGAGAGGTAACAACAGCTGCGACGGGATCACCATCGCATACTTCATTTCTCGAAAAGGCACCTGTAACGAATTGCGACTCCTCGAGCTCCTGACTCAGACATATCTCAATGTTTTCCTGCATATCTGAGCTCATGTCGAGTCTAATAGGAGAGAAAAGCACGAAGCTCCATAAGATGCGACAAAGCGTCGAATATAGGCCCCCTTGGCATAAAAAGCTTTGGAACCATTCTTCACTGTTCGTCTCCCGATCTACTCATTTTATATGAAGAGCATTGAGACGTTATATTCCTGCAGGCCTAACGATTTTGGAAGAGATTTTGAGTAACCAGAAAGCAATGACTGACATTAGTCTCATCATGAAAAGATCACGTCTCATTTGCAGAGAGTAGTGACAGTTCGCGACCTATGAGCCGGTACCAGAACTAGAAGTTGCAATCAATGAGCACTTTCACGCCAAGCTTAATCCATGGCAACTGAAGCGTCAAGGGTCACCTTTTCTCCGCGATTTGAGATTACTGGCATTGATTTATTAATATGATTGCAAAGAAAGAGGCTGAAGACCTCAGCAAAAAAATCCGAATCGACACGATGATCTTGAGTACGTGGATACCTTTCCCAAAGTTTGCGCGCTAGTAATGTTGATATAAGCGTACTGAGCTAGGGTCGTTCATAAGCTGAATCATAGATTCAATTACGCGATTACGAGGTAGATGAAAAGTCTACCACGATGTTCATTCGTTTTCAAGAGGGTTAGTAGTGTATTTTATAGATGCAGCATACCGGTCGAAAACTTCTGGGAGGTAGGCTGATCATGAGCCGGAATTTGAACACCCTTAACATAATCCCCATTCTACTCTTTCTCAGGGAAGAATTTCAATTAAAAAATGATACAGTGCGTAAGGGAGTAGCATGAAATAGTAACAGAATCGAAGAAAAATTCTGGATATGATAGGACTTTTGGTTGTTCTAGTTGATACATTCGAGTGTTATTACTGTGGAGATGATCATTTGCTCAGTCCAGAGTGTTACAGTACGATTCAGGGTGACGAGTGCTTCGCACGCAGTCAGGTTATGATAGGGCCCTCGTCCGATCGAATAAGTACCATCAGAGCAGACTACAGAAGCTTTCCCACAAAAGTATGGAGGTCTTCGCCTCAGGACGCCATGTACAAATAAGTCAAGGCAGGAGTGGAGGTGGGATTGGTGACACTCAACATACTCGTTATGCGGCGGTGTCCATTGTTGCCGTCAAAATGCACCAAGTCGCGCGCGGCCTCTCAGTCTCTCACGGCAAAAGATCGAGTATCTGCGTCAAGCTATTCGCGGTTACATCGCGGCACGTGGGCGTCTCGGCTCTGCGTAGGTGAGCCCGGATTGAGACGTCAGGCGCTCGCGCAGGACGCTTGATGAATTTGCCACATTCGTCCAAATGAAAAGGACGCTCGGTCTCTCGAAGAACGGAACTCGCTCGTCATCAAAGTCATGCCACTTTTCGATCACTCTTTTTCGCCCTTTCCAAGAAGGACCGGTCGAGGGTTGATGATATCACTAACTGATCTAGGAATATCAAAGCTCGGAGACTATGAAACCGAGAATAACTTGCGTAACTTTCAATAAATAGCAGCACCAGCGACGACAGCAGTACGATCGTGGGAAGGCTCTAACTCATCTACTCGTTATGGGTCACCAGTTGGCGAGTCCACGTGACCATCGGCATATTTTGCACAATCCACGCGAGCGCCCATGGATCAACAACTGTCTGGCCGGTCAGATAAAAGCACTCTTCCTCATTCGCAAGGCACTATCGAGAATACGAGTGAGTAGCCGACTGATAGAAAGGCTTGCAGAGAGAAAAAGATACGCGGAATGGGAAAGGAGCTCTGTCGCGGTGACGCCAAGTCGCAGAGACGGAGAGCGAGAGGCTGGCCCGTGGCGCGTACAAATTGCCCCCCTGTTTCCTTGCATTTGTCATTTCGGTATATAGGGGCAGCAGTGGAGCCCGCGTGTTCTTTCATTTCCCAAATAATTCCGAACCCTCATTAATAACGTAACGCAAGGATGAAGCTCGGCTGCCGGGCGAGTCTCGGAAAAAAAGAGGATCGAGTCGGAGAGCCAGGTAGCGATGGCGCATTATTCTGCGCCTGCTTCGAGCGAGACTCGTGCAGATACAGAGAGCAAGAGTTGCCGGACTTTGTAAAATTGCGTGTCGCGGCCGACCTTGGAACTCTCTGCCTCGGCTCTGGCGATCGATTCCAGCTTTGAGCAGGTTGAGAACGGCGTTCTCCAATTTGAATGTGTCTCGCGCAGGTGGGAGGGAAAACACGGCCGCGAATGATACGCAGATACGTTAAGCTGCACCAAGCGAATGCGTTGCGGGACGACGTGGTTAATTGAGAGATCGGCGATTGCGAGCCGGGCCTGGTTCTTGGTTCCACTCGGCTCCCTTGGCGCTTTTTTGTTTTTGCACCGACGCCGGTTTCCGCGGACGAATTGATGAATACATGCGTGAGAGGAAGATTGACTAATCTGTATTTTTGACAGGCCAGAGTGCTTTCGCTCTAGGCTGGCGTACGAGTAGCGAGAGGCTAGGTGTGCTCGGAGATTGAGAGATCTCGAGAAGGGGGGAGAGAGGGAGGGCATTGTGAAAAATTGCGGACGCGTCGATAAACGAGCTCCATCATTTTGACGAATCTCACTATAGATTACGGATAATCTTCCCTCTCTGAGGCTTCGTCCATCAATTTCTTACGTAAATCATCAGACGCTTGCCAATTTCTCAGTAGTTGGTATGCGCTGCAAACGAGGTGAAAACAAATGGCGTTGGGTATTGATTTATTGCCTCATTTCGACTCCTGTTGAATTTAGACTGAACTCAGCTCGATTGCGAAACGCAGTTCAGGACAAGTCCCACTCTCTGTGGTGTTTGTAATGCTTTCCAAAGTCTGAAACCTGAAGATGATTGTTATTATAGTGCTAAAAATACTAAACGTTGAGATCCAAAAAATTCTCGTTTTTCTTTCGTACAGGTCTATTAAAATTCCTTCTGTACATGTGTTGGTTTATTTTCCCACAGGTAAATACCTCCAAATTCTGAATATGGTGTTCATACAAGTGTAGTGGCAAGCCAGAGAGCTTGATTGGTATAAATGAATTGGTCATCGATCAGAGTCAACATTTTTCAAATGAGTAGCTCTGAGATATCTCCAAAATTTTACGGGTTAGACTCTGTCTTAACTGTAGAACTTTGTGTCCGGCTCACTCACACTCACAGATGAGTAGCTAGGGGCTTAATGAGATGTTTTTAGGGTGTTTTCACTAGAGATCTAACTTGCAAAGAAGATTCTGCACCTCGTAAAATACATGGATTAAATCGGTGAGAGATAATGAAGCCAAAATGTCCATTCCGTCCCGTGTCCCGGACCCGGTTTCCAGCCATAAACGATTATGTCCCACGATCTTACTCAAAATTCACATTTCAGACTCACTACGAGATTACAAATCCGGATCACAGATTTGGCTAGAATTTTGGGAAAAGTCTTCCGTTGTGGTCAAGAGATGATGTCCAAGACCTCAGGGTCTAATGGTCAAGCGTTTCTCAGATAGAGCCAGAATATTGGTACTGTCCATAAAGCCCCATGTTAGAAAGTGATATACTTGCAATGGTAATGTCGTGGGCTGTAACTCAGAACCGCTTCAGCGTTAGTTCCCGAGGCTATAGATATCATCTCTTGACCCCAAAAAGAAAATTTTCCGAAAGTTTCAGCCAAATTGGTGATCCGGAGTTGTGCCCCCTTCCTAGCCCGTTCCCGCTCGTTTTCCCGAATGTGGAATCCCGAATAATCATTTCAGATGGAGAATCCTCCTAGCCAGTTAGCGTGGATCTCACTGAAATTGAATTTTTTCCGGAATCTGGATGAACTGCGTTTGAAGTTGAGTTCTCAACAAATTGAGTGAGATAGGTAGGCTTGAGATTGAGTTTCTCTGTAATATAACGATGGTTTTCAATAGCCTGTTCTCCATTCCGCCCCAAGTGT
>JAPYYZ010002942.1:0-13333 GCA_030522705.1 Eretmocerus eremicus | reverse complement strand
AAACGGTGCATAGGCGCTCATCGCGCCCATTGACAAAATTGATCAGCGCATCGAGATCTCTAATCTGGTACAATTTCATCAAAATTGACCGTGGGCCACAGACCTATTCATTTGGTGCGGGGTCCTTTTTCGATAAGGGAAGAAGTAATGGGATTACGTAAGATTTACGATCTAAGATCGGTAAAAATGGAATTATTCCGAATCTGCTCAATGTATTCTCACGAACCTTGTTAGATAGCATCATGTGAGCGATAGTCGATCGGACAAATCTGTAATGCAGGAATTGTTAGCGATAGCAGCTAAAATTTGTTTTTTATAAATATGAGAAAAAGTCAATATCTCACAAGCGCCCGCGCCATCGTCTTCCTTGCTGAAAGATTTTCGGAGGTACTTGAATACAAGAGAATACAGATGAAATCCGTTATAATCTCGCTAAAGACTCCGTATAGAAGATACAACTTTTTTTTCGAAAGAAAACGTTTTTTCCACTTCGTTCAGGGGACGTAGCACATAATCAAAATGATTCGACCAAAAATGGCAATGGTTTCCATGCAAGAGATTTGAATGATATTCATGAATCTCTCGAGATCTTTCATGTTCTGAATGATTTCCTCCGGAGGAAGATGTACTCTCAGTGTTAAATACAATCGGGCTCTCCTGTAGAGATTCCTCGGAAATCATGTTGTGAAATCCAACAGAAATTATTTCGATTGAAACATAATTCAGATTGAGATCGAATGTTTCAACCATTGTTACGGCACATTGTCACGGTGAAAAGGTGCCAATGTATTAATTCTTAATTTTGAGGAATGCTAGGGCAATCATTCAGAACACGAAACATCTCGAAAAATTCATGAATATCATTCAAATCTCTTGCACGGAAAACATTGCCATTTTTGGCCGAATGATTTTGATTGTATGCCACGTCCCCTGAAAAAGAACGGAAAAATTTTTTTCTCACGGCAAAAGAGTGTATCTTCTATACGAAGTCTTCAGCGCATGTATAACAAATTCCATCTGTATTTTTTTGTATTCAAGAACCTCCAAAAAAATCCCCCAGCGATATAGACGATGACGCCTATGAAATATCGACTTCTTCTCATTTTTCATGAAAAACAAATTTGACTGCTATTTCTGACAATTCCTGCAGAATTGCAGATTTGTTCGATCGAGTATCAGTCACATGATCCCACCCAACAAGATTGAGAATATGTGAGAGTGAGAATATATTGAACAGATTCGAAATTATTCCCTTTCCACCGATCTTAGACGTCTGGATATAGAGCTCGAAAGAGCAGGTGCCGAGACGTGAAACTAAGATCTTGACATTTTTTTTCACCGATCTTAGATTGTAAATTTCACGTAATTCTATTACTTCTGCCCTTATTGGAAAATTTGCGTAGTTCCGAGAGGAAGCGAATTCAGGCCAATACGTATCCTCGAATTTCGTTCCTAGAAACATATCTTCTATTGCTAGCGAAATCCATAAATCCAAGCATTTTTGCTACCTGATCTCAGGTGGAATCAGCTTTCAATTTTTGTTGAGTAATGAGACGGATTCTTTTTCATCAACCCATTGGTGCATACGTTTTCCCGAACTTGGCCTTCCTCAAATGTGTGCGTTTTTCATGAGCCTGTATGAGATAAGGGAGAGTTGTTCTTCATGTTTTCGGGGTCGCTGAATACAAATCCATTGCCCAAATAGTTTATTTTTCATCTACTCGACGAGATCTTTCCATTAGCGAAACTAACTTTTTTTGACACCACTCCTCACATTCTCTCTGGATCGATTGAGGGTCGTGTACCTTCGCGTGTGTGCAAATGTGTGTTTGTGTTCGAGTTTTTTTTCTCGTGAAAAATCCCACGCAGTTTGCCTGTTTATTCCCAAGAGGGACTAGGCGGTTAAGAATAATGAATTGGCCCGTCTCAGGTATCCAGACCGGACAAATTTTCCTCGATGTCTAGTATCAAAACATCCGGAAACTGGGTTTTCTCATAAAAATCGGCTGGGGAGAGATTAAGTGACCACCTTATCATATTTGCCTGGTGATTTTGCATCGAAAACCGTTTGAAACATATCACTTTTGGGAGGTGAAAAGTGGTCAAAAATGCAAAACCCCGTTTTTAAAGTACTTTTCGATCCAGTAACTCTCTCCTGCGCATGCGTATCCTTGTCCGATTCTCAAAAGAATTTCATCAAATAGCCAGTAAAACTATTAGTGAAATTAGCCAAGTTGGGCTCGATTTCATGCACTAGAACCCAAGATAGAGCTGATTCAAGGCGTAAAGAATTCCCAAGATACCAAATCCGTGATCCCTCGAAAGGCTATAGGATACTTCCCATCTTCCAACGTGTACATCTCCAATTCACTTCATAAATCGACATCCGAGAGGTTGCATTCTGGAGGAAATCGAACCAGCTATCGATCAAAATTCGTTCCAAGACTCAACATTGACGCGCATGCGCAGGAAACTCACTCGAGATGAATAAAGAAGGGACGAATTAAGCTAAAATCTGCCAAATGAAATTTTTCTTCCCATGCACGTCACTGATGAGTCTTAATTCTGAACGCAATCGATAGCTGATTCAATTCCCTCAAACATGCGACCTCTCGAATGTCGATCAACGGAGTAGAACTGAAAATATGAGGCAAATCGCGCCAACCCTCCAAGGGCCATTTTTGAGCGTCAAAACAACTACTTTTGAGCGATCTATAAGAGCTTCATAACCAACGTGAATAAATATCGAAAAGTCATTCCCGACGTAGTTTTTCTCAGCTTTCTGATGACGAGGTCTATTTTGCCAAAATTCGGTCAACCTAACCTCCAAAATCAACAGTCACGCGCCGCGTGAGGCGTGCGTGGGTTTATGTCTCCAAAGCTTTTTTCCGAGAGTATCTCACATTCATGAGATCTTCATAACACACATCAATGTTCAAATAGTTCGCATATTTTATTTTAGAGCTCTCTTTCCCCTTGGAGTCTCTGATAATTTTCGCTTCTTTTTTGGAGGATGGCAGTTTAGTGATTGAGTACACTGGTTTTCTCGACCACAAGTTACATTTTTCTTCCTCTTGCTCTTCTTTTTTTCTTTGGGAAATATCTCAAATTCGTTCATTTTGGACTAGTCATGTGGATATAAGGTCCACACTTATGATAAGTATACAGATCTTGACTTTCAGCCTAATTGTATACACGGATATGGAATAATATCAATCAATAATAACGATCACATGAGAGAAAATGTGGCACGGGTGGATCCTTTCGTGGTGACAAGGTCACAATCAAGTTGGAGACATGGAAAGCAGCCCGCCACCTAGCGGAGTTTCCAATAACTACAAGAATTTGTGTTGATAATTAATAGCGGGGAATATTTATGCCCACAGTCTTTGCAAGGACACCGTGTGTAACCGGGAAATCGATTGAGCTTAATGCAAACAAAGAAATGAAAAAGCTATGAATCAAAAATTAGATGAATAAACAGTTTTCGATCAATCATGTATGCCATGACCTTCTCATGAGTGTAAAACATTTTCGGAAAGGAGCTTTGAGTGCATGAATCCACGCGCGCCTCAAGTAGCGCGTGGCGCGCGACGGCGCGGCGCAGCGCCATGCTTTGCTTCTAGTTTAATTACTCGCAGGAATCAAAAGATACCTATATTCTTATTCACTATATCGACGTAAAATTGTCTGATCTTTCGATCTAAGATGTCGAAAAAGATATCAAAAAATGTAATTTTGAGATATAACACTTTTAATATTTGATTTCTGATTTTGGAGGGTAGGTTGACTGAATTTTGCAAAATTGACCTCGTCATCAGAAAGCTGAGAAAAAATTACGTCGGAAATGACATTGTCAATATTTATTTACGTTGGTTATGAAGCTCTTACAGATCGCTCAAAAGTAGTTGTTTTGACGCTCAAAAATGGCCCTTGGAGAGTTGGCGCGATTTGCTCCATACATGCGTTTGAAGCACAAAAGGACTTTCGAGACTCTCTCGGACTCACGGATTTGGTACCTTGAACTTCTTCATCTTGTCACGACTATATCTCCAGCTCTACTCCATCAACCCACTCCCGGAAGGTCGCATTTTGAAGGTAATTGAATCATCTATACGCATGCGCGGAAAAATTCCTAATCATCACGTGCTAATTGAAGTCATACCCCGTTCATCGGTCTCTGTATCGCATCCGTTCATCGTCGATATCATACGTCTATATTTTCTCACTTTCCGAAGAATTTTCAGGTTTTTGAAACCGACCAACATGTGACTTCGCTCAGGCATCAACATATTTCCCAAATAAAATATCTGAATCACTTTTCAACGAATAGTTTGAGCCAGCCGCCAACAAGATAAGAGTGATGCATACGTCACCATGACCATTACGAGAGATATCTGATCCTTCGCGCAGCCCGGAAATGATCTACTCATCATCAAGGCCTGCTATTAGTAATCAGTTCAGTATACTTTATCATCTGAGATTCATACTTGACAGTTGGAGATACGAGCTCGAATGACCTCCTGGGAGTTGGCGGATGAAATGTTTGGAAAGAATCTGAAATGAGCCGCATTTGTTCCTCTGATTACCAAAGTCAATGACCGCCGTTTACCTTTGGTTTTTTTTGATGTGTACAAATGATTATAACGATATTTTATTAATCAAAGGGAATAATTAATGGGCGGGCTTGTTCACAACGAGTGCTCCTCCTAGTGGACAAGTCAGTGACTTAATGGCGGATACATTGATTGGAGCTCCCTAAAAATGCCCTCGCCCCAGTCGTGAAACGCGGACGGGTTACGCAGGTGAACTATCGGCTCATTCTCACCCTGGTGGCTCCCAAGACGACGCGAATCGGCGCGGTTGGTCTCCGGAGCTTCCGGGTACCGATGTACAGCTCTGGGGCTCCCAGAGTATACCACTCTCCAGCCCTAGAGATCTCACGGCGAAGAGAAGTCAAAAGAGCTGGTGCTTGGAGCTCCCAATGCTAGCTGGTGAGTGAGGCTCGAGCTCCGAGCTGACTGACTCTGGGGCCGCCGAGCGGCCCTTGTCTTTTCCCAAGGTATGTGCCTTGCGTGTAAAAGTGGGCCCCTCTGGTGGACAATTACTTGAGCTTCTGGCCGATTTTGCGCCTTAGTGTTGGTGTACATACTGCGCGAGCGCACCGGCGCTTAACGGGTTGCATGAGTGCAAGGGTACTCCTCGGAATAGAAGAGTTGTCTACTCGTTATTTCTTTCAAATCGCTGAGCGATTCGAGGAATCTGGGAACGCCTTCCGTGCGGCGGACGCTTGCATGGCTCTGACATGGCCTTAATCTTTGATACTTTCTGATTTAAGAATTCCCAAAGGAGCAAACTTTTAAGACCGAAAAATTCCATGAAATCTACCGTTCACCCGTTAAATCCCTCAAACTCCTTCAAATCTCCGCTCGAAAATTTGGAAAAATTATTTCCAAAATTTGATGTGATTTCTCAAAAAATTCCCATTGCCGTCCATTTTATTTGAAAAAGTTAGAAATCTGTGATTCCTCATATTCTCCTGATTCCTCCAAACTTTCTTTTGAAAATCTGGAGAATCATTTGCAGCCCATTCCAATCTCCCAAACCGTTCTCAGAAAATTCCTATAATCCTCCGTATTCTTTGAAAGGATTAGGATCTCGTAGTTTTACTGATTATTTTCATTCTTCTCCTTCGTCATTCAATGATTCCCACATATTCCATCCGTGTCCCCTCGAAGGAGATCTTCCTCTCCACTACCATCTTGCCATTTCGATCTCAGTATCTTTTAGAGCTGTGAATTTTTTGGATCTGAGGCCTCTAAGACCTTACTTATGCGCTGTAAATCTTCAAAAAACTCAAAAGCCTCTTTTCCACCGTTGATTTCATCCAAAGAAGGCTTGATTATTCATCCCAGCATGTTAATGAGATTAATTCCAACAGAGATCAATTGTTTTAGACATCTCGCAGTCGTGGAAAATATACAAAACAACAGAAAAACTGAGTGAAAGTGCTTTTTCTCGCGCAATATAGATTTTCCAGCACATGGACGAGGTTTCGCCTCTTGGATAGTATTTCAAATCGAAAGCTAATGCAATTTTGTCCTACATTCCTTCTTGTTGAAATTGATTTTAAAATGAGGAAATAGAAGATTCAGCTCAATCAAAATGAGAAACTTTCGAAGGTATCAAATCCGCGAGCCCCGGAGAGGCTCGATGTCCCTTTCAGACTTCGAACGCGTATATCTTTGGATCCGCCCCATCAATCGACATCCGAGAGGTCGCATTTTGAAGGGAATTGAGTCAGCTATTGATTCAACCCAATTCCAAAACTTGGAATTCACGATCATGCGCAGGAAATTGACGTTCTATACACCAGAACATGGACGCATTGAATTATCATCCATAAAACTTGATTTTTCTGCGCATGTGAGTAGGCTTCGAGTCTCAAAACTAATTGCAATCGATAGCTCGTTTAATTCGCATTTGCAATCGATAGATCGTAGGGTGGAGAGGGATTAGAATAGGACTCTATAATGGGCCAGTTAAACGCTTAGACTCTCAATTTTCGATTCACGAGGAGTTGATTTTTTGTTCGTGCATACGATTTAAATACGAATTACTTCTTCTATAGAATCTAGTGTTCCATAGTGAGACCAGCGGGGTGTAACTTCGAAACACTACTTTAAATGCTTACAAGTCCCCGCAGGACTCTTAAATGGACTATCACCTGGCAGTCAAAAGATGAGACTGTCATCTTCTGCTTTGCTACTAGAACAAACTACATGCGTTGGGGAATATATAAGCTACAGAGGATTTAAGGAGCAGAATTTCAAAACTGTTCCCAAGTCACCCCGGTTGATGGTACTGAGAGTCATGCAAAGTCCCGATGACAAGGATGGATGCAAGACCTCTGTGCATTCCTCGTAGCGAGATTCTCAGCTCCGACGCGAGCTTGCACTGCATTTTCCCCTTCTGCTCGGTGAAGTGAATGCTGAGCATGCTCGGCATCTGCTCCGTCCATATGAATCAAAGGGTGGTATCTATCGGAGATCGAAATAAACACATCAGATTATCGCAATACGTGGAGAGATTTTCGTGATTGAATTCAGCATATCTATCGATGACAGCGCCGGCGATATTGTAAAAATCAACCGGATGGGAAAGATGCTGTATCGGCATCACAAGAGCGAAGAACTTGAAGATCGATTCCACTTGCCTGTTACGTGATTCAACCATCCACCGTTGTTTTGACACTAGTCTTGAACCATCTGCTTCTTCAGTGGTTAACCGATGCTCACCGGCTTGTAGAAAAGCTGGCATTTTGCAATGAATTCCACGATCCTCTAAGTATGGGATCTTATCTCTGAACCCCCTATCTACTAGGAATATATCATTTTCTTGAAACCGCTGGCTCATTTCACTCTCGTCACCTTCGAATTCATGGCACAGCATTGCAGCATCATTATTTCGCGAGTCTGAAAAATGCGACTTCTGGATGTGTAAGATTCATCCATCGGGTGCAACAATGAGTGCTGGTTTAGCGAGGTGACGTCTTTCGTGTAAGCAGTAGATTTGTCTGAGAGCTCGAAAATTCTTTGATTTGTGACTATGGGTCTGAGTTGCATCTGGTATGACGATTACTACAGGTTCCTCGAGTGTTGGGTTGTATAGTTGAGTAGCAGAAGGAGTCACATGCAAACGAATATATTCATCCTTGGTTATTGCTGTGAGTTCAATATTGCCAGGAACGAAGCGTTGCACGAGTGCCTGTCTTACACTTGCAACAGCGAGACTTATGGCTTCCCTGCTACTATAATTGAATATAACAATGAGGAATTCGTCAGAGAGCCCCTGCCGAAGTCTACATGGAAACATGACGAGATCCTCCCTCTTGATGTATTCCGAACCTCCAGCCTGAGGAACTGGTTCACAATAAGCAAATAACTCTCGGAATTGAAGCTTGCCCAGAGATGTGAAGCAAAAAAATTCGTCATCTGTAGAATCATCCTCATCTTGAAATCTTCGCCTCTGATTCTGTGACACGATGCAAATAACGTTGAGGAATCATTCGAGATATTGCCCGTTCATCACGCACAGACGATTGGTATATCGCAAATTTCCTAACAAAGGTTTGAGGAAATATCCTTGACCATTAAGATGGTGAGCACAAGATCTGACAAATTCGGGCATAAATATTCGGCATTTGACGAACACATCAGCTTTACACTGGTCAGACAATCGATAGACGTCCTGCTCTGCATTGCAGATAAGACACGACCCGTTTCGAGTTTGTCTCAATACATTAATCCTGATAACCATAGGGTTCTCATCTACGAGTCGAATCTCTCCAAGGATGTTGAGATCACAATCAGCACAAATTCTGGTATCATTAACAACCTCTAAAGGTGGATACCCCAGTACTTGACGCGCTATCGAAATCCTACTTACATCGAAGTTCTCTCCTTCGAAGATTCAAACTGTGTTTTGCAAATTGGCTCGACGATTGCAAGCATAACAACGCGCATAGTGACGGACCATTTTGAATTATATTGAGTGATCTCGATCCTGTGAATATTCAAGGATCACTCGGGTTATGAAGAACTCGCCATTTGATCTATGAACTTACTTGATTAGACACAGTAGATCTTTGAAAACGTCTCTACATTCGCGAACTTGAAATTATATCGAGTGTTTGGAACGATCAAATCGAGGTTAGGATGGACATTGCATGGGATTGACTCAGATTTGGGTTGGGGCCTGTCAATTTGTTTGATGATCGAAGGAAACAGCAGTATTCATATTGATAGCTTATTCGTGTATTACCTGAAGGGCTTCGCTATTGGTCAATATGAAATAATATTTCGCTCGATAGATATGATCGATTAGGGACTTGATCGTTCGTGGGCGTTCCGAATCATGAGGATACTATATTGGAATTTGCGAACTGATACAAATCAGCTATTGTGCTGACTCTACAGACACAAGATGATCTGTCACCAGTTGTCAGCTTACAATCAACCGAGATGGGATTCATACGAGAATAGCGGGTTGAATCAGCTCTCTCGCGAGCGATCGAATCGGGTTGCGATGTATGTATCATTGATTCCGCAAAGTCAAACAGTTACGGCGGAATCAACCGTATAAGGACGATTGAAGTCTCTGGCTATCGATCACGCAGGCCAGTGAGTCGGGGTCTAAGCTCGGATTCCTTCAGCCCCCCCCCCCCTTGAGGTAGGATCTACCGAGGAGAGGCAAAAGCACTCGGGGTATGATCACATCTCTCCATATTTTCTGTCCTTCATTGAGGAAGATTCTTTCAAAACCCTTCAATCCAACCTCGCGTTCGAGAAGTTTTGCATGCAAACGACTCATATGGGAGTGATCCGCTTCTAGTCGTTCGTACCCGATCTCTTTTCCACTCGCGTGTTCTTCAGTGACTCGCTTGATTTTTTGATATAGAGGAATACGTTTTAAGGATAGAGGGGTTAATGTCCATGAGTTATCAGATCAATAGGACCGATATTCGATGGATATCATGCATTCAGAGCTATGGGTCTCGCTCAGCTCGGAAAGAATATCATCTTTGAGTATTCAATACACTTAAACGATTTTCAGTGGTGCGCTCGATCTTTCTGGTGTAACATATATCCACTCAGGGGCTTTGAAGAAGATATCCATGGGTTTGAGATCCATCCATTCAATACTCGATAAACATTAAGCAATCAGAGCTATGGAGCTCTTTCACTCAAGGAGGGGGGGGGGGGGGAGGATATGATCATGTCCTGTTAAATCTACACGCACAATTCTCAGTGATGAGTTCGATCTTTCGAAGATGAGGGATGACATTTTGAAAGCATCGAGCGAGTTATCGACGGATTTTCTGATCAATAGGATCAACATTGTATGGGATCGTCTGGATTCTTAGTCTTTTGTTCTACACCAGTCAATCAGAGCCTGAATCTCCTTCGTTCGCGGGAAACTATTGGATCACTTGCATCTGAATTGACTCGTACGATTCTCAGTGATTGACTTGATTTCCTCGTGTATGAAATCACTATTTCCAGTCTTCAAGAGAGATATCAAAGAATTTTCAGATCGATTGGATAAATATTTGATAGAGAGTACGCGATTAGAATCATTAGTCTCACTGGGCCCGAGGAAAGAAATTTGATCATTCGCATATGAATTGACTCTTACAATTTTTAGTGATACAATAGATCCTCTCTGTGTAGAATACTGCCTTCCAAAGGCATTGGAGGAGATATCTGTGCATTTTTAGATCGACGAGCTCAGTATCCGGTGAACACCACGCGATCAGAGCTATAAGTGTCATTCGTCTTCAGGAAGAAAGCTTGATAATTACATATCCAATCAACTCGTGAGTATCTCAGAGATGAAATTCCATCTTGCATAGGGTCGAATTGTAGATTTCTACAATTTCAAATTGTGGCTTACTACAATTCAAAAATGCGTCTCTTCACGAATCAAATTTGGAATTCTGTTAGGAGGTAGAAAATTGAAAATTTCACATTTGAATCATATAGTGACCGCAACCTTCAACAAGCTCGTGCGGAGAGAATCCCGTGGATCTTAACCGTATACGACTATCATCATTCAACAGTTTTTTGGATGTACGGGATGAGTTTCAAAAGTACCCATCCGGCCATGCGAAGGATTACAGACTTGGGTCTGGGACCCTCGCAATGAGTCGTATCCGTACAGAGCCATATCGAATTAGTAGTCTAGTTCTTTCGAGTAAACCAAGTTAACTGTGGTGCACCTATCGGCGAGAACCAGAGTTCCTTTTCAACAGTTACCACAATTTCAGCTTGTGGCATACCACAATTTCACTCGTGGATTAATGGTAGATTTTCCTCCAAGTCCCAAATCCATAATTTTATTTGTGGTAAATGAATTTGAATGACTCGATTGCAGGATACTCTTGAGAATTTTACTAGTGAATTGATTCTCATGGTCTTTCCTGCCATGTGAGAGATTGTAGACCCTATATCCTCTTCGGATAACTCAAGGGGTTGAGACTTTTGCCGATCCTCCAACATGTCTCGTGCAGAAATTGAGCAGTTCGATATCATCGTTTCTTACATTGTTAGGCATAGAGGTTTCGGTCAGTTTCAATCTCTTACATGGCAGGAAAGACCAATAGGATTAATTCATTAGTAAAATTCTTGAAAGTATCCTGCAAGTGAGTCATTAAAATTCATTCACTCCGACATTGGGTCCTTGAAATGCCTCCCATCTGAGCTCTCAGAGTCTCGCTAAACACCTTTCATAAATTTCTGTTCCGGGTCTTCACACCCAGATGGCTCACGGTTTTTCGTGACCATAAAAGAGTTTATCATCTTCTCCAATATAACCAGCATTTTCAATGTATCATTCTTCCAATAGCTGTCCACGACAGATCTCTCCGCCGTCATAGTGACGAGCCCAGCGGAGGGATCGGGGCGAAACAGTATGAGTATCTTTTTCTGATTCATTCACTCGTATCTTTTTCTTATATTTTTCTCTAATCTATATCCTTTTTGGATAATTCAAGGGGCCGAGACTCTCGGCGAACTCCCAACATGTCACGTGCAGAAATTGAGCAATTCGATATTGTCGTTTCTTGCATTGTTAGGCATAGAGGTTCGGGTCAGTTTTAATCTCTCACGTGGCAGGGAAGACCAATAGAGTCAATTCACTAGTAAAATCCATTTGTGGTAGACCACGATTCCACTTGTGGAATTCGAAACCTCAAATAAAAATTGTGGCGATTCCACAATTTGAGATTTAGAGTGTATGATAGATAGCATAGCGTTCGGGAAATTCTGAGGTATATCTGCTGTACTGCTACCTAAATGCCGGCTAGTTCTCAGATTGTCACTTGGTATATGTGGAAGAATTGTTTGTTGTGGAACAGCAATTTTGAATTCATTTCCTCTTGAAGGAGGCCGTCTCCTCAACAAAAAGCACCGGTCGGGTTGAGAGTTCCGCGCATGTGCGCTCGTACATCGTGACGAATAAATCAAAACTCCTAGTTTCGAAGGATATTTGCTGGACTATTTCAATTCTCGGTTAGACCAGCTCATCGGAGCCATTTGTGCGAAGAATACTCAGATTCCAGGAAGAAGAATATTCAGGAGAAATAGTAACGGTGGTGGGGGTAGGCCTGCTTTTGAAGACGCGAGATTAGTTCTCAACTCCGCCACCGCGAGGCGCTACTTATACAGAGTCCCTGGATCTGCGCATGCCGCCCGCGTAAGAGGCAGCAGACGTCATCGTCTGCTCCGCTATGGGAGCCGCGCGAGCCGGTGCAACTCGCACGCGGCTGCGATAACCAGGATCACTGCGGTGATCCAGTTCGCGCCGATTTACACCTCGCGGACACGGAATCGTAATTCCTCTAACTTCCGGCAGTACATGCAGAATACGCACAATATCTCGGCTCAAATCTTAAGTCCCTACGGGCGGCCACAACTTTATATATAAGTTTGAGGACCATGCTGGCAGACGTTATGGTGGCCGTGCTGGCTAAAGCACGGGCAGTAAACTTTTGCCGGCCCGGGTTCAAATCCCGCCTCGGGCAAGTTTTTTTTTTCACAAATTTATTTTTACACAATTGTCTACTCAATATTATACATGATAAACAACGGCACTCAAAATCTGATCAATTCACACAGTTTTCGCTATCGGATTTACAAGGACATAAAGCTACTTGTATACGTTTTGGAGATGAAGATTCAGAGAGAAAATACCGGCTATAAGTCTAACGTGTGATTCATATATTCAAGATAAATTCTTCAAGGGTTATAAGTGTCATGCCTTGTGGAGGCAACAAATGACATGAATTTGAAAAACTCATCCTCATAATTTGAAAATCCAGAAAAAAATCAATTCGATACGGAAAAAATAATGAACATTTTTTCTCGATTATGTAGGAGTCTTGAAGATTTCCTAGGAACCTCAAAGTTCTTAGAAATTTGGTATTACTGGAATCTGGAAAGTTTTTAAAAAATATGTCATGTCCTTGTAAGCCCAATAGCGAAAACTTTGCGAGTTAATTGGATTATTAGTGCCATTGTTTCTTCTAAGAATTTACCATGTATAATATTGAGTAGAAAAAAGTGTAAAAATCAATTCGTGAAAAAAAAACTTGCCCGAACGGGATTTGAACCCGGGCCGGCAAAAGTTCACTGCCCGTGCTTTAGCCAGCATGGCCACCACAACGACTGCCAGTATAGTCCTTAAACTTATATATAAAGTTGTGGCCGCCCGTAGGGACTTGAGATTTGAGCCGAGATATTGTGCGTATTCTGCGTGTACTGCCGGAAGTTAG
>JAPYYZ010002941.1:0-12269 GCA_030522705.1 Eretmocerus eremicus | reverse complement strand
AGATGGCATTTTGTGGGGAACTTGATGGGCTATCAATTTTTCTGAGTTTCGAATCCAAAAACGACGCGCATGCGGGGTAACGATGGTTTTTTGACGCCAGGTATTCGTTAAAAAGCCAAAAATAGAGGATATTCGGTTAAAAAGGCCGGTTTATACATTTATCGACCGCATATAGCGCAAAACCAACCATGGGATCGGGTTCTGCGCACAAAAATACATCGATTATGGTTTATTGAGAATTTTCTTGGCCGATAATGAGCCCAGGAAAAATAGCTGACCGTTTTATGAGGAAAATTCCGTGTTATTTAGATGGAAAACTTCATGGCTCTACAGACACGGTTAAATATTTTTTTGAAAATCCCAAAAAATATTTTTTGTTCATTTCCAACCATGACAAAGATCCCTAGTCGTGGAAGAAGTCGATTAAAAAATATTGGGAAACAACGGACATCCTAGTAGATATGTAAATATATGTATATTTATATGTATATGGTATGGATCTCAATATGATATTCGATTTGGTTGATTGGTATTTGATATTCAATATTTTGTATTCAATCTTGAGATTTGAATAATTCAATAGATGAGAATATTTGTTAAAATTAAAGCTGATGAGATCTATCGAATCAGATATTCATAAATAGTTCAAAGGGATATAGATAAATTTGAAATAATCCAATATGCATGCATTCACAGAGAAACAATAAGTCTAAAATTTAACGCATAGAAATTGCACAATTCATTCAGGAAATGATATAATGGTTCGTGAATCAGGAACAGATATATTTTCGTAACGCGAATTCGATAAAACGCACGTAGAATAAAATTCGATGTTTGAAGTTGCTGGTCATGACGTCTCACACAAATGATTTGAATCGATAATTTTGCAATCGCAAGATTAAGAATGGATTTCAACTTACAATTCTGGTGTTCTCAAACGACTCGAAGTTCTGGTGAAGAACCGGTTCTTCGAGGCGCAGATTGTAAAGGGCAGGTCAAACGAATTCTGGAGCTAATATACGCTGGCTCGTGGCAGCTGGGTCGGGTTACGTTGGCCTTCTCTTTCGACGGGATGCAATCAAAGCTCGCGGTCGCTATTTTCTCGCGCCCTCACTTCGTCGTGCTTTTCTAAGGCACTTGGGTGAGCCGATATTATAGACTCTAAACCACTCCAACAAACTGGAGTGAAGACTGACAGAGACTGATCGATGAGCTGATGTTGACGCTCATATTCAAAGGCTCGGGCCTGGAAGATTTCGAAATATTGTTCTACTTAAGCATATAACCCATGTAACTCACGGTTACGAAGCATGGAAGTGTGTAACTCGCGGTGACAATAAATGAGCGTATGTAACTCGTGTAACCCGCTGGATTACATGCTGGGGTTACATGCTGAATCGCGGTTTCCCGAATTCGTTCAACCTGTTTTACATTTCCTCCAAGCGCAGCTCATGACTTTGGATGTAGCAACTGAGAATCGGTTCACGATCTCAAGCGCGCACCGAAAAGACGGGACGTCACAATAACATTAGATAGAATCCTCGTTCCATTGTCGACATTTGATTTAAAGAATAGGTTATCTTTTCCTTCTATATTTATATCTGCAGACTTATTTTTATTCGCACTCCTAATGACTTTACCTGTACTTCTAGTGAAATTTTGTAGTTGAATAGATTCATTGATGGAGTCGCACCAGAATCGGCAATAAATAATATGTGATCATCATTATTTTTAGATGTGAGAGACTTTTTACCTTACAAAGCTGCAAATCAAGCTGCAGCTTCCTTTTGTCGGCCTGATGTATTGATCGGCGTGTTCTTCTTTTCCATTTGACCCCTACCCCTCCCTCTGAAATTTCCCTCTCCTCTGCTCATAACGCCTCTAATATTTTTGCCTCTACCTCTAAAATAGTTAGGTGTATCATCAAATTTTACATACGTGTCCTGCTCGGTCCCCATGGGAGGACAGTCTTTCCCTACGTGTGTGACTTCACGACGGCAGATTTAGCACTCCCAAAGTCCTTTTTCAATGAGAGGACATTCTCTTTGTATATGTCCAGGTTTATCACATCTGTGACATCTACCGTCGTTGCCCTTCTTTTCTTCTTTTCTATTGAAGTTTCTTCTAAACTCCAAACTTCTAGTCTGGTAAGCTGTAGCCTCCGATGAAGCTCCATCAGCTTCACGTTCTGCTTCTAACTGTAATAAAAAATGTCTCATTTGATTAACTGACATCGGTGGTAGTTTGTGCACTCTTTCACTGAGAACCGACTGTCTAACTTCGGGATATAATTCAGAAACAGGGCCATAGAAGGCTAATCTCTTATCTTCTCTATTTGGAGGAGTGATATCATCAAAAGTTCCAAATTCTGTTATGAGACAATCAAAACGGTCACAGAAGAAATTCACAGATTCATTCTCATTCATTTTTGAATTATTAATAGTTTTCCCCACTGACTCATCTGTGACATTCGTTTCAGCTCTTCTGAATTCTTTGATATGTCTTATTATTCATGTTGGATCGTTAATATTGATAATTTTCTCATGAGAATATTGTTCTAAATGATTGATGATAATGTCACAAACCTAATTCTCTCTTCTTACTATTTCTTCTGCAGTCGAACTCTGTTTTGGACTCATATTCACATTCATAACATCTAGTAATTCGCGTGATCTTAATTCCGATATCAAGTAATCGTACCAAATATTGAATTGGTTCTTTCTTAAGAGTTTGTAGTCTCGTTTCATATTCAATTTATCTGTAAAATTTCACTTCAAAGAGCTACTAAAGTCTTTTATCGACTTATCAAGGCTTGACACTATTCCCAAAGGTGTTGTTGTCACTTCTAAAAGGATCATCTACACTCACATTTGGTCTGGGGTTTCGAGACTCTTCTATATTTTTTTCTAGAGGTCGTCTAGTAGAGCTGAGGAAAGGATCAGGGGGGGTTGATTGGATTACTCTATGGATTTTTGGTCCGCTTATTGCCATCGCCTGTGCCATTTGGTGTTCATCTAGACTCGGATTCACGAGACTCCCTTCAATCCCAAGGATGAAGAACATGTTGGACCGCACCATTTGTAGTGAAATATTTCTTTCAATTTCACGTCTAGGTTCAATCGGGCCGAAGAGCTTTGAAAGCGAGAGGTCATTCGAGCGGTAGCCGAGTTTTCCGTCTTCTAAAAGAGAAAAAAGAGTGAATTTGTTTCACCTTCTGAAATTCTACTTCAAAAAAACGTCTACTTCTACCTCCAACTTCGGGTACCAGATCTGGATCTCTTGTAAATACAACTTTTGCTCCTAAAAAAATAACATGTACCAATAAAACGCCGTTCCTCTTCAAACTTCCGCAACTCATTTGTCATTTTTCCACCAAAGAGTCGGTCTTCAAATATTGAGTCAGTTAATGCCCTTGGTATTGGTGTTGCGTATGATCTCTCATCATTTCTAGAGTTGTCTTCTGAATGAGATGATCCATTGTTAGATCTCTGCAACATATGAGAGCGACAAATTTTGAGGTTATGCGTTTGTGAGAGTCGTATTTCCTTGCCTGTACTACTAGACAAAATTGTACAAATCTAATGTAAAGTTTTGATCGTCTTAGCCCTGAACATGTGCTTCCTCCAACTGTGACTAAACGTACGACGATTCGACCAACTGCCGCAAAAGAGGGGCGGCCGCACACATGAGCAGTATTCAGATTCTCAGCAAAAATTACACCGGCGAAAATCAGATGATCACGCACTGCTGTGACCATTGATAAGCGCCTTGGTACTGTCTTTATTTGGAAAAACTCGACTCCCTTTCAATCAACTTCTTCGAAATATGCTTTGAATGAGATAATTTTTTCATCATCAATTTCTGAAAGAAGAAAGGAAAAAATGTCATTTCTGAAATTGTCATCTTCAATATCATTCTTACGAATATTCAATCAAAAACGCAATGTTCTTCTTGTCAAAGATACGTAGATCTGACTATTTACTCAACTTCTAACCTCCTGAACTTGTTTACAAGTCTTCCGTTCTTCTCATGTCTCAAAATTGTAGGGTATGATTAGAAGAGAAAAATTCGCCCGGTTTGCTCACTTCTAGAACACATCTATTTGAATTTACCTTTCAACCTAGTTTAGATTGAAATGAGGCATAACTCATTGCACGACGCTGTGCCGATTGAAACTTCTACTCATATTCACTTCTTTCTTTGGCTCTTACAGACATCACTTACCTCATTTTGCCAGGATCGCACCCGTTGTTGCTCCTCCTCGTCGAGCTGCATTTCAAAGACGTATTTATCCCTTTGAATTAGGAGAGTCTGCCCGGCGTTACTCGAGGAGACTCCGCGTGTCGGGTCCATAACCTGTTAAACTGACGCAGTTTTGCTCGGCGGCAAAATAAACAGTCGAACACCTACCCTTCACTCAACGTAGCACAACGGTGCTATTTATTAGATAAACTTGTCAGAACAGTTATAACGGACAAATTGAGCTCCTAGTATAATAAACTCGCAAAATCAAAATAGAGCGAGAACTCGAAAGGTTATGAATGCGTTGATATACTGTTGTTGTCACTGCAGCTCAACTGAAAGAAGTGGAGAGCGAACCATAGCGATCGGACCAACAGCTGTTTGTCGCCTCGGTGACCAGCAAACAAAGGGAACTGGAAGGAGAGGGTAGTCTGTTTCGAGGCAGACGACTTTGCGCGCACAGTGATCCGCACAGATTCATGTAGAGGATTTCAACACTATTTCCCTTTCCCAATCTATTAGTTCTCCATACACTCCCAATTTTCGACCAATCTGGTAGTTGATACGATAATCATCATGATTCCTGATAAATGTTGTCATTTTGATTTTTCAATCTTTCGGAGCACCAAATCGTAGGCTAAACGCTGGATTTCCTCGGATGAATATTAATTTCACATGAAGAGTAAGACCACAATCTCAAAGAATATATTAATATAAGTTCTTCATGGATTTTGGTTGTCTGGATGAGATATCCACTTCGAATTCGATTCGGAAAATTCTACAAATGATAGACTTGGTTCCATCATTCTCATTCACACAACTTTGGATATCATCATATATTTTCATTCTCTCTTCATTTCCTTCTTGAGTTTCTATGTTTCCGGAGTACAATTCTGTAAGATTGACGATCGGAATGCTGGTCTGAATTGTTAACCCGACATGTTGCAATTGGGAACATTTTGATCCTTTGTCACTGGATTCAACATAGACTCCGTCAATAGCTATTACCTATTGGACGCAGATTTTAATATATTTTTTAGTGATTCAAATTGAAGTTAGACAAATCATATTTTATCAGACTTACATTATCTGTCAAAACAACATTTCTGAATCTATTTGCATCTCCTTCCCGAGCTGTCATCGCCCAAGTCGATCCATCTCCTATCTAGAGGACAAAATTTATCACTTCCTTGGGATAGCTGAGTTCTGTTTTGACTGATCGGTCTATCCCAACAATGTCACGAGATTGAACAATCATTGTGTTATTATTTGATTGCTGAATTGTGATCAGTATATCCATTGTAGCTCCAAATAATTGACTTATTCAGAATAGGTGGTTGGAACTAATGCATCCATAACTTCACGAGGTGTGAAGTACTCTTTGAAATTCTCTGTTGGATTGGGATAGCTATAAATTTTGCTTCCCGACATTTTGTGGAGGAATAATTTTTGCCATTAATAGTGCACGTGTTTGGTCATGGATGCGAGGGTGTGGATATTTTCCGGAATAAGCCAGAAGTTATTTAACAAATAACTTATAATTTATTGCGAACATGTCGCCTCAAAAGCACACGAGGTGTAGCGAACGGACGGCCAACGAGAACTGGCGAGAGTTGCAGAAGGCGGTTATCGCGTCGCCGCAAAGCTCTGAGTCACAGGTGCGAAATGTCGGCGTGGCGCAAAAATTGAGTTCATAAATAGAACCGAATGATCAAACATTTTCCGCCCACCTCGGTTCGAATACAATCGTGAGATACTTATCATGAGGAATGATAATTTCAAAATAAGTCATACTACCGCTAGTATTAAAGCACAAGGTAAACTATGTAATAACGTGTATTTCTTGGAAAAGTACTGATAATCTCTAATAATTACGAATCAAAATATAGCATCTAACTTGGGAAGAACTGTTTTTAGAGAAAGAGATCGCACTTCAGCTAAAAGATCGAAGATGAAGCGACGCAAGATGCACTCGCATTCGATGAGGATTCAATGCAAAATTTCGAAGGAAGAAGTTCATCGCTGAGTCCTGGTTAAATGCAAGGTTCACTCGAAGTCCATTACAGAGCAACGAGGGCTCAAATTCACTGATAACGATTTCCTTCGTCGGGAGCCGCAGGAACAATCAGGACCAGTTTGACGACTGGACGAGTGAATGTCGACTTGGCCGTACGAAGCTCAACCACGTGGACTTTGCCGTCCGAGCCTGGACAGGTATTCGTGACACGAGCAAGCGGCCAAGTAGCTGGTGGCAATACGTCATCTCGTATCAAGACGATATCTCTAAGACGAAGATTGCGAGCGGCACGAGTCCATTTGCGACGTTTTTGAAGAGCTTGGAGATAGCCGGCATCCCAGGACTTCCAAAGCAGCTGCGTCAGCTGTGTCATCCACTTCCAGCGTCCCGTGACAGGAATGGCTTCGGCGGGAATTGAGGGCTCTGGAAGTACAAATCCAGATCTTTTTATCAAAAAGTGAGCCGGAGTGAGCACATTGAGATCTGAAGGATTGTCAGAAAAAGGCATCAGGGGTCGAGAGTTTGAACAGGCTTCTACTTGGCAAAGGAGAGTGGCAATTCCAACGAAAGTGAGAACGTGTTCGCCCATGAATCTTTTCAGATAGTATTTTGCTGATTCAACAGCAGCCTGCCAGATCCTACCAAAATGCGGTACTGCAGGCGAATTGAACCTCCATTCAGTACCCGAGCTTGCCAAGTTTACCGCACAAGTCTCCGACTCCTTGATGGTTTCAACTAGCCTCTGCTTCATCTCAGCGTCAGCGCCCTCAAAATTTGTGCCGCGGTCACTCATCAGGATGGAACAGTGACCTCTTCTAGAAGTGAAGCGCTTGGAGGCTGCGATGAAAGCCTCTGCGCTGTAGTCTTCAACTGGCTCCAGATGCACGGCGCAGGTACTAAGACAGATGGAAACGGCAACGTAAGCTTCCATAGTACCTTTACCTCTAGAGTTGGAGAGACATTTTTTGAAGGGGCCAGCGAAGTCTACTCCTGAATGTTCGAAAGGATGCGCCGGTGTGGTTCTAACCTTGGGCAAATCGCCCATAAGTTAAATAGACACTTGAGAGAAATATCTGAGACATACCACACAGTATCCAGTGTTACATTTTACGGCCTGACGGCCATGAATCATCCAGTAGCGAGATTGCAATCCGGCAAGCGTCAGCTGGGTGCCTCCGTGCTATGATCCCAGATGTGCTCGCTTGATCAGCAACGACGTCAGAGGACTCTTTTTGGGCAGGATCGGAGGATGTTTCTCTGCATAGTCCAAATCAGAATTCCGAAGCCTTCCGCCAACTCTCAGCAATCCTTTGTCTGAAAAAGGGTGTAATTTTAGCAAATTGGAGTCCTATACAGAATTTTTGGTCACCAGGCTTCTGAAAACGTCACAGAATTCATGAGTCTGAATCAAGTAAACCCACATCAACTCAGCATTCATTAGCTCTTTCGGGAGTTATAAACCAACTGAGATAGCGCTCAAATCCAAGAAGTCCAGACTGAGCAGGACGATCCTTTCTCTATTTTTGGCAGTCAACCAGAAACAAAGCTTCAAGATAGAACGCATACAGAGAGCGGTAATTCGGAAGAGCTCGGTTGCAGGAGAATACGCAGACGAAAAATCATTAGGTTTTCCTGTTTGAACTTTGACGCTCAACGGAAAAACTGGTTCTTCGAGCGGTTCTCCTATAATTTCTTCAGCCTCAGTACTCCAAGGCAGCGATGAATCCGACAAAAAATGGCCCACTCCACCAAAAATCGAATGAACTCGAAAGTTCTGCGTCAATACTCCGAGTTATCATATCCGCTGGATTCAGGTGAGTCCTAACGTGATGCCAGTAGGCTTCAGGAACGAGAATCTGGATCTGAGAGCACCTGTTCACCACGAAGGTCTGCAATCTGCTAAGTTGATCCCTAATCCAAAATAAAACATTACGAGAATCTGACCATGAATGAACTGCATCTATCCGCATGGGCAGGATTCTCTCAAGATAATTGGCGAGCTTCGAGAGAAGTTGAGCTGCGCAGAGTTCCAACCGAGGAATGCTAAGTGTCTTAATCGGGGCTACCTTTGATTAAGAGCACTGAAGCGTGACGATTACTCGATTTCGCTTTATTATCCTCAGATTAATAACCGCACCGTAAGCTTCGCTCGAGGCATCAGCAAATCCGTAAAGTTCTAGTCTCTCGACCTCTCCAGAAGAATACCCGGTCCACCGAGGAGTTTGAAACTCTTCTATTTTTGATAACTGATCATACCAAGTCGACAATTTTTTTGAGTAATCCGAAAGGAGCTCATCGTCCCAATCGCATTTGAGCAACCAGGGGGATTGCATAAAGATTTTCGCCCAAAGAACCACGGGCGCCAACCATCCCAACGGATCAAAGATCTTAGCCGTAATCGAGAGAATAGTCCTTTTCGACAACAGTTTCGTCTCGAAAAGTTGAGTTTTGATGTGAAAGTGAAATACTCGGATTCCAAGAGAGTCCCGAGATTGATGTGGGATCGTGATCCTCGAATGATGATGGACCACTGATTCTATGAGTCAATGGAATCCAATCAATCAGCTCCGGAGCATCAGCAGACCATTTTTGCAATTCAAAACCGCCCATCTTGAAGAGCCCTACCAACTGAATTTGGTTCTCTTTCGCCTTCATCACTGAATCTCCCCCCGACATGAAATCATCCATATATGATTCATCCTCGATGATTTTTATAGCCAAAAGAAACATGTGCACTTAGTCTCTCTCCACACGACCGATTGTAGTAGACAATTCTCCGGATGAACTCCGATCTGCCTAAACATTTTCTCAATATCTGCTACGAAAATGATACGATACCGACGCCACTTGATCACTAGATCAGGCAAGTCTGGGAGCAAATTCTCGCCAACATTAGAGAAGATCACTTGAGGAGAAACCATGAATCTCACTCGAAGCATTAACCCTTGAATGGCATCTGGGGTCCAAAGGACCCCAGCCGATTTTTGGGAGCCCGTACAAGCTCGGTAGTGCTGCGAGCCGCGCATATCGCGACACCTATCATGAGTTCGAAGCTTCAACTACAAATTAGCATAGGTCCGCTGCCCCGCGCGTCATAAGTCGGTCTGCATCACTCGCTAGAAGTGGAAGTGATTTTCCACTGGGGTCCATTGGACCCCCTGTGCCATTTGTGTTGATCGAGACTCAATTTCCGCGGGAATTTTTCTCAAAGTTCGACGCCTGGATTCATTGTTTAGAGCCGTGGAATATCGTCATGTACCATACTTTTATGTATTCCCTCGGGTCAAAATTTTGCATTAGAGGATTTTTCTGATCAATATAAGAGTTTCTTCCCTAACAATTCTGCTCTATTCGCGATATCTCCCATGTTTGTGTTCGTTGACGAAGCTTCTGGAATATCTTACTCTAGTTTTTCTCAATATTTTCCGAAATTCTTGGACTCATTTCGAAGCTTATTCAAATACCTTCAAAATGAGCTAAAATAAGTTGGATTTCGACTGGAAGAATCGAAGGTATCGCTGGTTCTCAAACTCAATTTCTCAAAATTTTTGCAATATTGATTAATTGATTTCGCAAAATAAATATAGTTTTTCGTGAAAAAAAAGCTTTTATAGCAAATAAACATTTAGCAGGAAAAACCGATCGAGTGAATTAATTTGGATTAAATATAGTTTTTGGAGAATTAGGTTTTGCGACCTACCACATCTTAAAAGGAACCATCTAATACGTATATCTTGAAAGTTTCGAGCGAAAATCTCGAAAACCAGAAGAGTTACACGCTAAAGTATGATTATAACGTCATTTTGCGACTTCTCTGATGGTAGAATTTTTTTAGCCTCTACATTGTCAAATACCGACCCACCAATAATTTTATGATGTGAGAGAGACCTAGAACTACGTTGAAAAAAATTGTCAGAGCTGGATGAGGTGATCTCGCAGAGTAGTTCCACATTTATTGACGTGGGGTCTATTGGACCTCCTCTGCCATTTACGTCAGGATCTAGAAGTGTGCCATTCGAGGGTTAAAGACTGTACGCAATTCCTTGGAACCCTGCTTCACTCCGTGGTGAGGAAGAAAATTGCACTTTTCCAAATCTTCAGCCGATAATTTTGGCGACAACTTCCTGTGCAGCAGTTGCCTGTATTCATTCATAAACGCTTTATACTGAGTTTCGTGATCCGGATCCTTACGAAACTCTTTCTCAACAGAATGAAGCATTTCCACAGCCTTATCATAGGAATCCCCAAGATCGAATCTCAGTTCTCTCAATGCTCTTTGTTTCAAAGGCAGTCTGACTACATATCTGCCGGTGACATCTCGCAAATGAGTTTTAACGGAGAGTTCTTCACATTCGCGACCCTCCGTTGAAACTATTTCTTCATCTAAGCCAAGCTCTTCATCCTTCCAAAATTTTTCAAGTGACGAATGCAACAAGGAACTATCGACTAGATGAAAATAAGAGGAAACTGACTCAAATCCTTTGCCAACACAAGATGAGACAATCCAACCCAATCCTGTCTCTGTCGCAATCAGTTGACACGATGGATTGCTCTCCGCCTTCCTAATTTCTCCTAGCACAATCTGAGCATGAACTTTGGCACCTAACAGAATCTTAATCAGTCGACTTTTCAAGGAATTGGGATCCGCCGAATTCATATCCTGCAAGTGTTCCCAATGCTCCAGAGAGGTGGAGAGTGAAGCTTTATAACCCGAGACCTCAGGCACCAATAATGCTTGAACTTCACAGCTAAAATTCGACGAAAACCGTGGTCTTACAGAAAAATTGACCATTCCTCTCGAAGTAAAAGAGTTTAGATCGACTACTCCATTGACTCTAACCTTTGTCTGCGTCCTCCGAAGACCCTATTTCTGACAGACATTTTTAGTAATGAGAGAAGACTGCGAGCAATGATCTACCAAAACCGTAAAATAATATTCGAAACCGTCCGACGAAATTATTTTGACAATAACCGTGGGCAGCAGCACAAACCCAGAATCCGAAACCGAATTCAAACTGGCAGAAACTGTCGAATGAAAGCTTGGAGTTGCCGAAGAGATCGTAGATTGACCAGTGCTTCGAGCTGAGGCCGTACTACGATTATCCTTCTGAGAGGATGCAGTATCAGTAGGTTTACTACCCGAGGCCTCATTGGATTCCTGATAGTCAGTATGGAGGAAAGTGTGGTGTCTGCCTTCACAAGTGCGGCATCCTGGCTCGGACTGACAATTGTGGGCTCCATGAGGACCGGAACACAAATAACATAACCTATTTTCAGTCAAATATGCTTTCCTATCCGAGATACTTTTAGCCTTGAAGGACGCGCACTGAGAAAGATGATGTTCTCTGCCGCAGTCAGGGCAAGGCCTCTTTCCTACATTTGGCCTAGTATCCGTAGTCAGAGTGTACAATTTCGAGGAATTCGACTGTCTCCCAGATTGATTGCTGGTGCTAGTTTTCAGGCTACTTTCAATTGATTCCAATGTATTCAAATGCTCTTGGAAAAAAGCTTTGAGCTGTGCTACACTCGCGGGTTCTCATGAATTTCCCAAGTGCTTCTCCCAATCCTTGCGAGTATTCACATCAAATCGAGAGACAGTCAAAAAAACAAACAAATCCGTACCGTTAGTGCTGACAGCGCAACTGAGACTCTCTAAGAAACTCAGAGGATCGAAGATCCCGAGTACAAATTTTTCAACTCCGCGTGAGTTTCAGATTTCATTGATTTCAGAGAAAACAAATTGCTCACCGACTGACTTACTGGTCTTCTCTTATTTTCAAAATGAGCGCACAAGTCGGCCCAAGCCTTGGTGTGATTCTCCGCCGTCAATTCTAAATTTTTGATCTTATCTGACGCTATACCCTGAAATTTCGTTCTTGAATGATGGAATTTGACTACCGGGGGCATATCCTCCCAAAGGGACTAGCCGGTTAAGACTAGTGGATCGGACCTTGGTCGGTATCGGTCCCGGACCAATTTTCCCCAGTTTCTAACCCCAAAACTTGCAAGA
>JAPYYZ010002940.1:0-31964 GCA_030522705.1 Eretmocerus eremicus | reverse complement strand
TTCCAGATTTTTTTGACACATATAACAAAAGTTATCACGAAAAATTGGAAAACGTGCTTGTCCACATATGTGGACATCGGCAGTCAGCGGGTTAATAATTTCTTTTTAGAGTGAAGAAGCCTGAAGATGCGATTATCAGTTTCATTCGCTGCGTATACGAGCCATTTGCTCTTACGATATTCGCAGCGCATCGATCAGCCCGAGGATCAGCCTCTACGACCCCGATACCAGCGTATTTTGTTCCAATACATCAGATGTTGTATACACTGCGCACGTGCTTCGTTGCGTCCACAGATGCGGGATGCAAGACGATCGAGATTCAACGATTTCCGGTGACTGTGTCGTTATCATTAAGCAATTCCTTCATAAACTCTGGCTTGAATAAGCTGTAGGCTACGACTTCCTTCCTGACCGCGGAACAAAAGAAAAAACGTGCGCCTACGTGCCGCGAGGCAATGCTCGCTGCGCGAGGACATAAAGTCCACCTGAACCCAGCACGACTATTAGGGTGAGGAAGAGAAGGCGAGCGATAGAAACAGGGTACGGGTACGAGGTGAGAAAGCTCGCATCTCCAAAATGAGAAGGCAATCTAGTGGCCAAACACGTTTTTAAGCGAAGCTACAACTCTCGCAGGGCCGGCGCAGGATCGCGCACGATCGCTCGAGTGACGGCGGCTGCCCGCGATGGGACCGCGAGATCTTGGGCCGGGATAGTGGTCCTCGTGTGGGATGGCCGTGCGCGAGATGAGGACTTGTACGACCCATCAGCAGAGCGACCTGGCCCGTGCTGAACACTCGCAACGAGCCCGTGTGTGTCCAAATGTGTGCCTCGCTCTCGAAAATTCAGAATATTTTCTCGAGACTTTGCGGTCGCACGCCGTGGCATTATATACCCAGAATGAGAGGTCACCGATTCGGGGAAACGTGTATCTAGCCGAATGCATCTCCGTCGCTCGCCCTCGTTTTTCCCCGCAGGCACACGTCTCGCCGATCTGTCGGCGAGAGCCCCTGGCGCTGCGGCTCATCTCCGTTGTGTATTGCGGCCCGTTGTGGCTGCGGTTGTTACGCTAAGTATAATGCACCGGCCACAATGACTTCCTAGGGAGTGCTCGGGCAGCGACTTTGGGCAGGGGTGACCCGTCACCGCACCCGCTGGCAAAGACACCGAGTCTCGCGTTGCCCCAAAGACAGAATATACATCGCTCGCAGGGGCTGCTCAAAAAGTGGTGATGCTGCACCTCGCTCGGCCCACATCCTATTTGGCTGCATGCTGGTACGCAGCACGTCCTTAAGAATTAATTACGGGCCTTTACGAGCCGCTCGTTGAAAACTGTCGCATTGTATTAAGGAGTTCCCGGCAATCGACGCAACATCTCTTGTCTGCTCCTCGACTCGCTCTGCAGCTCCGTCGTCTCCTCGCGCGCCCGATCCCCATCTCGATTCTCATTCAGTGGGCTTTTTCATTTTTATTGTCCCCGCGCGCTGTAAGCTGACTGCGATATGAGCGCCAGCACACGTATAAGCGTGATTTCTCGATCATTTTCATAACAATGGACAGCCACGCTGCTGTTCCTGCGACAACTCCCGAGACTCTATCCGAAGATCATTTCCGGCCACGGCCCATCATCATTATCACCGAGCAGCCTCTTATATTCTCATCCGGTGTTCTCTTGGAAGAAGAAGCCATTCCTCCATAGAATTTCCTTCTAGAGTAAGTGCAATATTCATTTAAGGTTGATTCAGTTTTTGAACTCACGATGTCACAATGAAAAGATGTATTTTATTTCTTAAATTGCTTCTGGGGTTCTTCTGAGGATGATGATGCTTCAAGTTCGCTGATAGTCAAACCGTGACTCTCGAGGTAATCCATCCATCAATCTCCCTATCAGATGTCTGTGTCTTCGCGGGAATAACGTGACAAGAAAGATGCTCATATCTTGTCCCATCATCCCCACGAAAGGAAACAATTAATTAGGCAGAGACGATTCGAGCAATCGCTTAGTCATGAAAGAAGAACTCAGAAACGTAAGATGAAGATTGAGCTCTTCTTTTTTTCAAGAAGCCCGAGTCTCGCTCTTCCCCGACGCTAGCAGCGACAAATGGTCCTGCCTCTGTATAGATTCTTATCTTGTCACTGACTCCTACAAACGTAGGGGCGTAGCACTGAATAAAAGTCACATCTTTGTTTGACACAAACCTGACCCTAACTTACGTATTTTGCTTTCTAATTCTGTGTTGACGCTTGTGAGATATATTCTGTTGGTCTCGTTGATAATTTTTCATTCTAATCAAACAAATAATCATTCATATGAATGTGACTAGAAATTAAAAGAGTGGGAAAAACGATCTGCAGAATCATCTTCTTTGAAGTGCCAGCCTGAATTGAAATTGAATGGTATGCTGTCGATTTATTCGTAATTTATTGCAAATTTTATAAAGAGCCTTAGTGAGATTGTTTATTCGATTGCTTTGCCATACTACGCAATGATCACGATGAGGGCTTGGAGCTACTATATGCGGTTGCCGTATGTTTCTCAATTCCGTTCCTCGGCCCAGGAACTGTTTCCGTTCACAAACTGAATGGTTATGGTTGGAACCAACAATCGAGCTATACATGACTCATGTAGTACACCTGCTCAAGAATGAAAAATTTACTATTTTTTTCAGTAATTTTGATCCCACTGTCTACTGACCAATGTTTTTCGTGCAGTTCAAAGAAAAAAGAAAGCAAGAAACGGATCTCACTTCAATTTTGCTCCGCGCAGCCCAAAAAATGCACCATGGCACCGGAATGCAAAACCATGGATCCTGAACCTGAAGTTTGATCTTCGTGGCTGAACTCAGAATCTATATTTTTACGTCATCGTACCAGGGTCTGGCTCACTTGCACTCGCGTAATACACTCCGGTTAGGAGTCCGCGATGTCAATACCTTCCCCTTGCTCAGCCCATATAAATATTTTCTTCGCCTTCGTTTGTGTGGGATTAGGTTCATCTTGTGGGTCAAGTAAATTTACGCGTGGCTCCCCTATCGGAGTCAACTCATGAACGTTATTCCTACGATTTTCATACACGAGATGTCACGATTTAGCTCTCAGGGGCCGTTCGCAATGAAAATGAAGCAGCGACAGGTTGCAAACCTACGAATTTCAGATCCGCAGACCGATCCCTCTATCCTCACAGTTAGAAGCCAGATGCAACACGCTCAGCGGTGATAAAAACAGTCAAATTCTAATATCGTTGTCACATTTCACGTATCGCGAGCGTTTCCTTCGCTCGTGCCCGGAACACTTCGTACGACTTACTTCATATTTGCAACTCACTTATTTAGAAGTAATGATTCTCAAGATCTACGTTTAGTGATCCATGTCCTTGTTTGGCGTCTTTACATAGCTGTTACATAAAATGAAAAATACCAGGCATTATACTGACTGTCGGTATCGTATGATGTTTCCAATCGAAACATTGAGAAAACTAAAGATATGGTCAGCTGACGAGTTAATTTGCCAACCTCTTCTCACTCCCGAGTCTGGCCGCTCAGTGGGTTGATCGCTCTGGCTTGCGTCTTAGCTCTGGTAGGACTAAAGCCACTTTCTTCGGTTCAAAGACCAACATCAGAGAGCTGAGAAGGATGGATCTGGCCGGTGTTGGGCTGCGGCATGGGGTGGTCGTCCGCTTCAGCGATATGATTGTGAGTCTTTGTGTGACACTAGACATCAAACTCAAATGAAAAACGCTGATTGATCAAATCACGAAGAAAATCAACAAAGCTCTGTATATGGTCTGCGGTTTATAAGAGATACTCCCCGAAGGCTAGTCGAGACCTTGGTCCTACTCTACCTGGGCTATTACGCAGTGGTATGTCTTGACGTGGCCGGCAAGGAATGAACGCGACTTCAACGACTCCATAATGCATGTGTGAGATACATCTTCGGCGTAAGGAGACAAAGGTATATATCACTTCGACTTGTGCAGAGAACAGGACTCGCGTAGACTATACTTTGCAGCCACATATTGATGTATAAAATTATAAAATTGAAAGAGCGCGATTATTCGGCCGCCATGTTAACCAAATATCAGCGCAGATCCTTGGAGTGATGCGAGGGAACTTGAGATCCCCATACAGTTCGGCTCATAGCAACTGAATATATTCATTCAAGTGCGGGGTGCCAGTCTGGAACTCTCTTCTTCTCCTCCTGTGCCATTCGTCATCACTATCATCTTTTAAACGTTCCTTGAAATCTCATCTGCTCAGGCTCGATTTCGAAGATCTCTCTAGCATACCACCAGGGTGACAATGAGCGCCTCCAGAAAGCTTCCTTATTCTGTCATATTGATACTCTAGTATTTTGTTCATCTTTCTGTTTTTCCCCCATCAGGGGAAGATTCGACGTATCATATCTCTGATAAAATTTCTAAACGTTGAATGTACTTTCTCTGTTATTGATTACTCTTAATGTGATATTGCGATAAGGCGGAAGTGATATTTTGTTATCCATATCTAATTTGTGTATTCTGCTGACAAGCGAATAAAGGCCCATTTATCTATCCCGTACAAGAAGTATGGGGACTACTAAGGCTGTTGATTAAGAGGAAGGATGTGATTGAACTTTGAGACGGAGGTATGAAGTATTATGTAAATACTGTTCCTAAACGGTGGAAAGGTCTTTTTGGAGTTCAGAGCAGGACTTTACACGTGAATTGACTCTTCCCACGAAGCATGACGCTATATTTTAATAGAGAACGTATAGATCTCGTTGACACGACGACTTAAGGGATTTAAAATGATTAGTACGTCTCAAAGATTAATTCTAACTTACCATATTCGTTGAATATTGCCATAAGATTAAGAACATGTTTTCCAAACATTGTTCTCGCAGGATCCTGACGTCTCCAGAGGGTTAGGCGAGCCTTAGATGAGCTCTTTGCTGAATGACTTTTGTAAAGAATGATGTCACAGTGATTGAAGTAGTATCTGCAAAACATCACGCGAAGTGACATATTTCAAATGATCCAGGTTCTTGCCCACACTATCCCGAGATGTCTCCGAGGTTAACCCAGGAAAAGATCAACATTTAGGTGTATTCTGACACACATTGTATGTCATGAGGTATAATTCGGCAACTTACTATAACCATCATGATATATGCAATCCACCATAAAACTCTATAGAGGGAACTTTCCAAATAGGAATTGGAAGTTGAACTTCATGTGATTGCAGATGGGGATCGAACCCAGGCTTCTATATCTGAGTCCATGAAATAACCTCGTGGGCTACGGACAATGTTGCCCTCGATCGAACGATATTATTTCTATATAACGTCCTTGAAGTTGGGATAGTCAGGAGTATCAGTTTGTACATCATGATTAATGATCGTGATTTGCCTCGACACTGATCCATGATACATCGCTATGCATTATCAAAATTCAAGTATTGAAAAATATGCAGATTTATCGAATTACATCACAATCCACCACAACACGAGCGAGCGGTACACCCCGCCGAGCTTGTATTGGTTAATCGCGATGTAGGATCCATTTGTTCCCCGGAGGAGCTCTCGTACAGCCACTTAGCGCGTCGCTCGCAGCCAGCCAGCCCGGGCGCTCGGCCGAACGGGCAGGCGGAGCGGCCACTCAGGCCCGGCGCGCGGTCAGCCGGGCAGTCTGGACCGAGGTCTGGACCCGGAGGGCCCCCTCGTCGCTCATGCGCATCCGCGGCTCCGCCACCCCGAGCCCCTCTCGTAGCAACTACATCGCATCATTAATTCACTTTACGCGCTGTGCGAGAGGCCTGCGCGCGGGCTCGCGAGCGGGAGGGAGAGGTCAATGTGAATGGGCAAAAGGAAACAAAGAGGAGGTCGGGCCGCGGGACTGCGAGTAAGTAAGACGTCTCGCTCGCGAGCGCTTGGCAGAGCGGATGTATAAAGTGAGCGAGGGGGCAGCGATTATTAACCGCGGAGGCTGCGCAGCGCGCGCGCAATCTCAGCCGCATGCGGCAGCCGCGAGCCACCTCCACCTCCTCCGCCGCGCCACTTTGCCCCGCGCCAACGCTGCAACCATGATTCAGGATAATCATTTATATCGCGCATCGCGTGTAATTCTATACATATTAATGCATGCGACTGACCGAATATACTTGCTATCCACGTGTACGCACGCACGACCAAACACTCGACTGAGGCCGCTACTCGCTAACTACACCCCTTGCTTCTTACGAGTCGGGAGAGTCTGGTATGGGGGACTTTCTGCTTTCGAAAAAGGCAATTGTGTCCTTTCAGTTTGACAAAATATACACCACGAGTAACGTGGTTATCTCATTATTCACCGAAATTCTTCGTATGATTCTGAAAAAAAGATTCTCCTTACGACTCTTCAAGGAGTTTTCAACTTCCGAGCTGTTTCTCGATGCCTCAAGCATTCCCATACAAGCTCTCGCGAAACGACTCGGATTGCTCGCAATTTTACGAATGCTTCGGGAACTCTTTTCAATCAGATTTCAAAAAATGACGAACAATAGTTGATCCCTCGGTAGCCAAGATTTGCAGGAATCTCACGACTAACCACACAAATACTTTTCTAGTGCCCTCTCGATCCTTTCCCTTGAATTGAATAAAAAATTCCGCCTCCAGAAGCACCTGAGGAGGACGTAAAAAGGGATCTCAAATTTCGAAAATATTGGCTCTTGGAATATCCTCACACGTCTTGGATATGAGGAATACAAGTCGTACATTCTAGGAATGATCAGAAAACGATTCTTTATCCGATCCGTGAATCTTTCATCATACCTGGTTGATCGAAGTCGTATAATAAGCGATAATCCTCGAGGGGTGATTGCTTAGGCAGTTACACCGGCAGCATAATTCAGACGAGCATGATCACGACGAGGTATTCTGCGATTGTGAATTGGTACGTATGAATAGTTATGATACTACGAGTTTCATTCAGCGTCACGGATACAAGGGATGCAGCGAGAACTCGGAAGATTAAGAGAACAAGAGGTATGTAAATATGAGAAAGCAAAAGGAAAGCGGGTGGAGGGGGGGGGTATGAAAGAGACACAGACAGGAGGCGCGAGGAGGCCGCGACCAGCTCAAGTGGTATATAATCGTGATAAGCGAGTGATAGATACCCCTTGGGGTCTTACTGCCTCGGCCTGGTCTGCAGCACACAGACAATAGCTATTTGTTTCTGCCTCCGCACGATCTGCGTCTCGTTCCCTCTCTCGTCTCTCTTTCTTCCTCGCGCCTCCCTGGGCTCTTTACACATTACTTTTGACACGCGCATACACGCTCCTCGCAACACTTACTCAGCACTTCGAGGATGCTCGCGCGCTTCCTCGCGTGCCAATATGTTTGCCAAAAAGGATGAGCGCGCGAGAGGGAAAAAAGAGGCGCGACGCGGAGAGCTGGCCGCGGGCCTCGCGCCCGCCCGTCCCACCTACGCCCGCGCAGCTGCGGCCCCGACGTTTCTCCCTTTGCATCGCGAGCATTGCAGCCCCTCCCCGGCCGCAGATACACGGCAATACACGGCTCTCTCGCGCCCGGGACATCGGCTAAATCTCATCGACAGATAATCACAACTTCATTTGCCCCCCGCTGACGCGACTCGACCGCGTGCGCCGGGCCCCGGACACGAGGCGGCATGGAGACGCGATCGACTCGGGATCCCAGATGCGCGAGAATCATTGCTGCGCCAGTAATATAATGTGCGGAACGACAACGATTTGGACGTCGCAGCCGAGCTTCTCTTGTGTTCCCGACGTGGATAGGAGAGGACGTTAGTCTCAATCGCAGAGAAGATCATCTTGATCCGGGCGGAAATCGATGTCGTCCCGTGTAAGATCGTTTATTAAATTTTCTCTTGCACGAGAATTGAATGTAAAAATTCCGAGACGAATGAATTATTCTATTGAATTCACGATTTTTCATTTAATTCTCTGAGCTTTATAACTTTTGGTCACTGCGCCGAGAGCGGTAACACTCCCGATGTTTGTTGTTTGAGAATGAATGAGAGGATAAAAATCACTGGAAGCGAATAAATTGGCCTTCGAATATCTGGCTGGCTAAAGCTGACCAAAGTTATGATTGCGAGATCGCAGCTGTTGATTATGGAAGCCAGTATCGCCCATTTATTGAATTCGTTTTTGATGGCACGGCGCTTTTGCTTCGTTACTCCTTCGATTACAATGGTTCGAGTCAATCTGAATGCTTACAGTTCGGGTTTGACTGATTCTATCAGCCATACATTATTCCATAGCAAATATTAGAATCATCGCTTGTAATGGCACGTTGAAGTACATAGAGGAAAGAGATCATGATATCATCTGCCAAGAGCTCTACGCTTCTGCTATAGGTGAACAACGAGGCATATCAAAGACTTTTAATAGATTGAGACTATTGTATTACTGGAAAAACAGAAAGGACGATATTAAGCGCGGAAGTCAACAGTGTTCGAACTGTCGGCGAAAAAAATGGTCTGGCTCAAAACCTGGCAACTATTGATAATTACCGATACCCCTGATACGGTATTCAATAATTTAGCTCTCGATTCAGTCGGCCCACTTGGGAAGACAGCCAACAGTAATTACTTCATTTTAACCATGCTAGATCAGCTGTCGAAGCTCTGCCTAGCTACTCCGTTGCCAGGCGCTCCCGCGGCAAGCGTAACTAATGCTTTCACTAAATATTTTGTATGTAGTTTTAGAACACTTAGAGTCATCTGAAGGGGAGAGTAGGATCAAAAATTAATATTTTTTCTCCATCAGATATTCAAGAATAGATAACCACTTCCAATTAGGAATGTAATGACTAAGTTTTTGGTGAATTTTCAGCCCATTTGGACTAAAAATGTAATAGTTATGTGAGATTTTGTCCAAGAAAAAAAAGAAAAAATGAGGATTTTGCAAAGTTTCCTTGCGCATGCCGAGTTGTCGCTGACTCTTGTCCCAGCGGATAACGTATCTTCATGGGTTGAGACTTGTGCATTGATATAGTAGATATGATCGAGTGCAATCATAATACATTCATAGAGCGGAGAATTCTTACAAATCACCTAAAAATTTGGAGTTTTTTCTCTTTCGCAGCTCTTGATATTTGAATTGCATAAAAATTCCACCCTGAAACCTCAAAAGTAATGCACATTTCGTTTTTAATTGTCATCAACAGTAATATCCTTCAAAGATTAGAAAAGTTCAGGAAAAACTCATACGCAAGGAAAATTTTCAGTACTCGAAGCTTTTTGCTTTATCGAATGACTCCTTCGAACGACTCTCTAGGTCACTATGGTCTCCAATGATGATAATTCTTCTTTGTCTTTCGAACTATCATTCAATGGAACGAATCATAGAGTCCAGAAACATGATTGGGACTATTAGTGGGTCCTCCGAGTGGCAATCACTTTCAAGTGTATTTTTCATTATATTTTTGGCCCTACTCTCCCCTTAAGAATCCTCCTCAGTTCGGTTGACGCGTCATCTTATGGTCAAAATGTAATTTGTTAATAAAATTTCTCCAAACCAGTAGGAACTATTTGAAATAGGGTCGAAAAGAAGAAAATGTTGTTTCATCAGATATTCAAAAAAAAACAAACTTTTTGGAGAATTTAAAGCCCGTTTGGGATAAAAAAATGAAAATAATGTGGAATTAAAAAAAAAAAAAAAAAAAAAGAAAAAATGAGAATGCTGCTTAATTTGCTTGCGTATGCCAAGTTGACGCTTACTCTTGTACTAGCGGATAATGTTTCTTCATGGGTTGAAGAACAAACTTATGCATTAATATAGTAAATATGATCAAGTGCAATCATAATGTATTTATGGAGCTGAAATTCCATCCCTACACTCTGGAATGAATACGAAGTTCTGATGTACATGTCATCAAGGATGATACTGTTAAAGATCAGAAAGATCAAAGAAGACCCCATGTGCAAGGAAACTATTCGGTACAGGCAACCCCCGGTTACCAGATCAATCGCATCCTATTAGGCATCTATCAAAATATTCTCAAAAAATTTTTCAAAAGAATATGAGTTTATATTTTTGGGTAATCCCATTCCCTCGTTTTTTATATCTTTCCGATTTTTTGGCGCTTTATGAACTTTTCCTAAAGCAATAGTGATGGATTCTGATACGCTATGTTATGTTTGATGATACTCGACAGGATTCATCTCAGAATACTTTCAGAATCAAAGTAATATCGTTTTTACCGATTTTAGAACGTCAATTTATCGTAATCTCACATTCTCAGCTCCAGACTAAGAATTCGCGCAACTTTGATGTAGAGTCGATCTAGGAAAAAACCAAAAATACGCGTCGACCAATTTTGTCTCTAGACTAATATACTGTATTGCGGAGGAGATTAAATTTTTCGACTATATTTCATTGGACGATCCTAACTGAAACAGGCTCCGTCAAAGTCTACATGCTTACAAATATGACAATCTCAGACAGACACGGTACACCCATGCCATTTCTAACATATTTTCCAATCCCATTGAAGCAAATCTTCGATCCATCCAAGCATCTACATCCTTGACTGCTCGCGACGCTGAACCGAATATATCTTTATTACCTCGTTCAAGAGCCTTTCAACGAACGCAACACGAAGCGCGCGCGATAATCGACCAGCATCATTCCGGATTATCGAGAAGGCTGGCTCGATCCAAGAAAATCGTAAAGTTTCATGGTGATCAGAGGATGGAAAGCAGCAGGAAGTGTGAATCGTTCAGTGAGCCAACGCACGAAGGCGCGAGTTACGTCAGAGCCTGCGCAGATCATCGGAGGATACGCGCAATGGGCGAACAACTCTGTTAGTCGTGCGCGCATGAAGCATAGCTTCCAGATGCTCGGGATGCAGATGCGCCGGAGCGAGAGGGCCCGGGAGGTAGGAACGCGTGAGCGCAACTCGAATTAATTTTATCTCCGCGCGTCGATGCACTTTACGATCCATTTGTGAGCGCGCACGAGGCGCGTAGCGCGTATCGGATACGAGCCGCACACGTGAACACACCACAATGCGCATCTGTCCAATGACTGGGAAGCGCGTTTGATTAATGAGACGCGCCAGAGATTTGTTCCCCCGTGCTCTGCAGTCGCAATCGACGCCACCCCCCACCCCCTCCTGTCTCTCCCTCGTAGATGTCGCTCTTGTTTATGAGCACGAGCGAATAGCCCTGCGAGCCATTCGGATACACAGCGTGTACGTTCATTATTCTCATTGGAGTGCTTTGAAAATCATTGGTTCTCAAAATCATGATCAGTGCGGATGGAAATCGTTGGATGGTGGGCTGGATATACCGACAATAAGGATTCCTCCATACTTCGTCGGTGTTCGCAGGCGATCACTGGAGCTTTTCATTTTACTTTACGATATTTTCATACTACTGAGTTCACCTGAGAAAGTACCGACAGCGCGTCAAAAAAGTTTCGTAATGAATGCTACTCAGATAATTACCAAAATTTCAATGCAAAAACATTTGCTGACGATGAATGTGAGTACATCACAATATTTGCAAGAATATAAGCTTCTGTTATGAGTTTTCATTTTCTATTTTTTGCATGTTATTAGTCATAAAATGCTTTTCCTCAAATGTGAGGGAAGCAAGCAAGAAGTCGCAAGCCTCATTGACCGTATAGCGAAGGTTCGTTGGCGGCAATATTCTGATGTCTTAATGCACGAAGACAACAAGTGATGGGTGCTTGTGGCCATCGGGAAAATCGTTTGTGCTCGCTTGTTCTCGGAATACAAGCGAAAAATGCGTAATTAAAAAACAGAGTAAGAATCTGATCAGCAGTTTTTCACTCCCATCCTCCTTTCCAGAAACCAGTGCCATTTTTCAAATAAATGAAACTAACTAGTCTAACTATAAATGTCACTTTTTAGTAAATCGCTATTTGACCATCAGGCTGGCTCGGATAAGCCTTTTGGTTCGGCGGCTAAAACTATTTGTTGCCAGCCTTCTCGATCAAGCGCCGGGCGGGACTCAGCCACTTGCTGAAGGAGACTTTTTTCGACTTGAAAGTCATCAAGCCTCTCATAATGAAGGTTGTGATTTGGGAATTCCTAAGGAGCTTTGTAAAAAGTCCCGAAAATTTCCCGGGAGCACCCGGGAATTTCTCGGGGATTGTCAAATTTCTCGCTTAACTGTATTGGCAGGGAGTTAACGTTCAGATCCTGGGAATCTCCCCATTGGTTCCCAGATATCTCCAGCATTACTTCTCGGATAGTTCCCCAATAGCTCTGCGCAGGCTTCCGGATAGCTCCCAATTCGTACGTCTGAATCAATGGATTTCCATGTTATGGTTAATATTTCAGAAACTCTGTCACATTTCGATCTAGAAAAACTGTTTAAAGGTAACTTCATTTGCTCTTTCCGGGACTCGACCCACAGCCCCCGCAACTCCGTCGTAGCGGAAGTCTAGTGCTTTATCTACTGCGCCATTCAGTTCTTACTTCAATAACATGTAGATCACCATCAATTGACATTCAAAGAGAACTCGAAATTTCCTTTCCGGAGAATTGAGAACAAGACACATCAAATTTAAAAACCGTTGTCATCCGGCGATAGTTCCAAGTCGCGTCGTTCGCTCAAAACACCAACAAATTCACTTAATCCATGTCAAAATATCTTCTAACAATTAAATTCAACCTTATCGTCAAGAAGTTTGATTGAAATGTAGATTTTGCAGCAAGAGCTTCCAAGGAGCACCAAGGAGCTTTTGAGAGACAACCTGGAAGCTAACGAAGAGTTCTTGAGAAGTATTGAGGAGCTTCTGCGGAGCTATTGGGAACCATTGGAGAACTTATGAAGAAGCTATCCGGGAACTCATGGAGAGATCCCGAAAACACTAACACTCTACAAATACAGCTGAGTGAGAAATTTGACGACTTCCCGGAAATTCGACCCCGGGAATTCCCATGGAAGTTCCATGAAAGCTCTTGAAAGATTCTCTTGGAGTTCTTGAGATAGTGCCTTGCAGACTGAGATTAAATGGGTGAACAATCTAGCGGTACTTCCCAGTTGAGATCCCAACAGATTATTTGAACTATTTTTTTCAAATTGAATAATTTGTTTCGCGAGTTCATCTACTCGCTATATGGCCATTTATCGTGAAACAAGATAGTCTTTTCCAATTGGAAAGACGATTTCATTAGTCTGAACACATGCCGGTAAAAGGAAATTTATGGCTGCCCAACAACACGTTCTAAATATCGTTTTCTACTCGGCAACTTTGTAAAGTATGATTTGGTACCTGCATAAACCTCTAAGAAAACTAGCTCATTCTCTGATATGGAGTTTCTATTGGATGGAAGAATGTCAGGGTTCCATTTGAACTGGAATCAGTTGCAGTTGGTGACTCGTATTTGACGCATCTGAATAAATCAAGTGGAGAGATATACCCACAATCGAAGCTGCGCTGATTAGCAGACAATAAAAGGTGAAACTAGGAGCTCTTTCTGTGATTGAATGAGCCTTGCGATAATCTGATGGTTCATGCACCGTTCAGAATCTTTATCCTGTCCACAAGTCAGACGTAGAACTCAACATTTCAGAATTCTGAAAATGGCTAAAGGACAAATTGCATGAATTATGGAGTGATGAACTGGAGTAACAAATGCCATGATCCTAAGTGGGCGCGTGCACAGAACCCAGGAGTCAATTTAAAATAGTTGTATAGACATAAGATGATTTATCAAAGCTACTCATTGCCTTCTGTTTCGCAATCCCTCAAACGCGATAGAAAAGCGCGGTAAGGTAAGAGCATTCGCATGTATTGGATAAAATCACATAGGGATGTGGAAGGCCGCAACACTAAAAAAAGTTGACACAACCATCTCCCCAAAAGAGAGTTAATTCCAGCGCATTGGTGACGTCTGAAACGAACAAACTTTTATTCTATCCAATGCCTGAGTTTTGCCCGTCGTTAGATCAAACAGATGACAACAGCTAGCTGTTTAATCGACAGGCTAATTTAAGCTATCCCGATAGTTGAATAGCGATTTGTGGGTAGGCATTGATTGTACCACGTGAACGTAACTTATAAACCTTAGCTGAGACTCCTAAGAGAGCAAGCGGTCTAAACGAATATGTAACCGTGATCGATGGTAATTACTGTTCTAGATATTCTGCCACTTTCCTCCAATATTTCCTTCAGATAGCTACTCTTTCAGAGCATTCTTAACGCAGAAATCAATCTTGGACCGTGTAATCATTACAATGAGCCCTCGTCACTATAACGAGAGTATTCGCACACAGTGATGCTCATTGTAGCCTTACAACTTGTATTCCCTTGCAGTTCAGACCCATGCCTACATTTGGCCATCCAGCCGTATAGAAAATTCGCCACGGGTGGCACCCACACGTCACGACTGATTTATAAAAGCATTAAGGCAAGTATTATGTATTAATTCAATCAGAAAACCTTCCAAAAACAGGATAAATGATTCTTGGGTTGATTTGTCCCATCCATGTTTGAAATACATCAAACAGCCTTCTCGTATAAGTAAAAAGGGACCAAAGTTATTAACTTGCACACAAACGTGCTTTCAAGTTAACTATATGTACGGTACTTATACGTGAATGCAATATACACACTCTGTGGCTCGTGTGTTGGAGCCGAAAGGCCAATTAGCGAATTCGTTGAGTCAGCGTTTGAGTAACGGGTTGTAAGCGCAAGAATCATCATTAATCATCACGATATCCCCATCGCAGAGATGGCAGAAGAGGCCCCCTCTTTTGAGTGAGCGTGATTCAAATCATGCTGAGGAACTGGTCCCAAAGGGCTCTTGAGAACGGCCTTTCGATTAGTCTTGCCGATTAAATACCCAAGAGTCAACGAGCTGAATCGTCAAATGAATTTTAATGGTGCCCACGCTAAATAGCATCGTCTACTAATGCTCTTCTTCTCTGCTAAACGAACGAAAGATATATGAAGTGACTGCGAGGAGACAGACATTTCCATTACTCTTGAGGACATGACGTAGTCGTGAATTTGCAAAACGATGCGACCTGCCCTCAAATTTCCGAGGAATTTGGGACAAAAGTCGATTTGTCGAACGTTTTTGCCACTCCAACTGAGGTTTACTTTCTCTACCTTTCAAAAAAATCAGCATAATCGTATCCAATGAAACTCTGCTTAACTTAACGTTGCATCTGGATCTCATCTTTACCTGAACTTGATCGCTAAACATCCTTCATTTGCTCATTCTCAGAGGATACAACTAGATTTGAGGGATTTGCTTGAAAGAAAAGAGCGTGATCTGAAATTCAGACTCACAGTCCGAGGTGCATCAAAACAAATGTAGTCGGAACAACTAACCCTACAGAAATCCAACCTCAAATTTGAGTCTCTATCCGCGAGACCCTTTGGAATTTGAAAGTGATGGTATTCTCGTTGAACTCAACTATTGGAACTCAATATGGCAGTACTTTAAAAAGATTCGACTGCAAAGTGCTTTCACAATCGAGATTCGTAAAGGTTTCAACAATTCATCTAGAAAGAGTGCAAGTGTAAGTTATTTCGCCCTCTCAAGGACAGCTTCTACCAATGTACTAAGAATTACTAGACATAGTTCGTCAATGAGATGCAAATAATTTAATACCCTCCTGTAAGAACATCGTGCAGTCCAAGGTTGATACAAAAGTAAATTCAAGCAAAATACGGGATACAGCCTGGATAATTCCGTGATAAAAAACACGGCTCATTCGTTGATTTTTTATATTGCAAACACATTATTAATGTTGGAATTTACCAGAGGAGGTACTACTCTTCCCTGAGGAGCATATCTTGAGCTTGATGCCTTTACTGCCTTCCTGTAAAGTGAGGAGTCGAACATTGGAATCAGAGGACTCAATGATCCGATAGAATTTATGAGTTTTGATCTCAAAATTTATATTGAGTTACTAACATACAATCAGCTGACCTCTGTGAGATGCAAAAGAGATTTTCATCACGCCCTTCCAATTTGCTGTTCGGGCCGTCGATCAAGCGATAACCTCAAACAAATTGAAACAATTTTGATAACTTCTTTTTCTTCTTTTATTTTTTGGTCATACCTTTCTGCTAAGTACGCAGATGTGACTTTAGCCATTACACAAGTAACTGTTGATTGGTTAGGTCTTACTGGCGGTCGACAATGAGGACTTTTGACTTCTGGAATTTGTTCTTCATCAAAAAAGAAAGGGTATAAAGGGAAGGCAATGCGGGAAGATAAAAAAATGATAATAAGGAGTTAGGAGTGCGTGAAGAAGTGGATCTGAAACAAAGTGAATCATGAGATCCTAAATCATGAGATCATCTAAACAGATCAAAAAGAGTGTCAGATATTTGATTTGCATCTTAGAAAGTCGCTGATGAATTTACAAGGAGAACTATTTGGTTTTTTGAGAATTTGCTCTAAGTTGAAGGGTTTAGAGATTCTAAAGTTTTCGAGACATTTGGAAAGAGTAGCTTTTTCTTCTAAAAATCTGGGACATTCCCATAGGATTTGGTTCATATCTTCCTCAATAAAAGGGCAAGAGGGACAATCTGGTGAGTTAAGTATATTTTTTCTGAATAGACTTGCTGCTGAAGAATAATGGTTGAAACGTATTCTATTAATGGTGACAATGTGGAATTTGGAGAATAAGCAGAACCAAGATTTGGGTCATTTAGCGTTGTAAAAATGGTTGGGATAGTAGATACTGGTATTAGTGGCTGTGGAACTCAGGTGTGAGTGGAATTTTCACGAGGATATTTCACGAATGAGGTGGACGAAATCTGAGTATGATAGGAGAGTATTTTCAAGTGAAGAGCGAGGTTGACCGTATGCACATGCATCTTCTGCAAGGGACTCTACAGTTTCATTTCCTGAAATTCCACAATGGGAGGGAGTCCAAATTCAATTAATGGACAATTTATTACTTTCGGCTCTTAGAAGAAGTTTTTTTAACTCAAGGGAAATGTAGTTGAAGTCTTTGGAAAAGGGATTAGGAAGGAGAGATTCTAAAACACTTTTTATGAGTCAGTAAAGATATTAGAAGAGGAAAGATTATTATCAATGATGAATTGGACTGAATTTTTTATGTCCAGAGCTTAAGCGGTAAAGATAGAGGCATAGGTAGAAATTTTCTTCTGAATAATCAAATTCGGCTCCCAACAGTCGAAGAAAATGCAAAGCCAATATATGAGCCGGAGTTCTTTTTTGAAGCGTCTGTGACGAAGTTTAAATCATTGCGGAGCTTGTCGTGAAAGATATCTCAGAATTTCGAATGTGGGTCATCTAAATCTCTAATGATAAAGCCTGAAATGGTGTCAATGTTGGGCGTGAATATAATAGAGTCAAAGTTATGATTGAATGGAAGAGTTGTGGCCGATGAAAAGATTTTTGATTTGTGATCTGTGATGATGCAAAAATTTCAAAGCATGTAGGAGCATGAATTTGGAATTTACTTTGCAAGGATCTTTATTGCTGATTAAATAATGGAACTCAAATATTTCGTCATATAGGGGGTGGCATGTATCAAAGACAGTTTTTAAGAGAAATTTGCATGCAAGGTTTAGAGAACGAATGTGAGTCGAGGGCTCATTGACTTCATCTAATAAAACTCTGAAGGGTGGTAGGGTTTCTAAAGACAAGAGCTAATCGTAAACATTTGTATTGGAGTGTATTGGAAGCAAGTTTCTTCTTTTGGTTTTGAAAAAAGTAAATAAAAGGTGCATGGTCAGCAATACCTCTAACAAGGACTTTATAAATATTGAGTAGAACTTGGGGGTGACCGCCACACCGGGTTCCTCTCACCAGGGGGGGTGTTCGACCTTCGGGTCACGGATATGGGTGAAACTTTAGGAACTACCTCCTTTTAGTGCCAGAAGATAAAATCCAAAGTCGCAGAGTCTAACTCTCAAGCGTTTTGGAACTACAGCCTATGACTTTAAGATTGCCAGTATAACTATAGATGTCACTTTTTAGCATGGGCCGATAAGGACAATATCAATGTCATAGGCTGTATCTCAAAACGTTAGACTCTGCGGCTCCAGATATCATCTTTTGGTGTCAAAAGAAGAAGATTTCCAAAGTCTCAATCAAATCTGTGACCCAAAGATTGGACACCTTTCTGGTCAGGTACTTTAGAATTTTGGAGACTCTAGAAACTTTGTTTTTCAAAAAATCATGATGTAGTTCCCAGGTAATGTTATCGTCGAAGAATGAACCAAGATATCTTAGAAGGAGATATCTCTGAGTTCTAAATTTGGATTTTGAAATCACTGAAGTCTTGATTCTGCCTTGAAAAGATGCATCATTTCATCTCAGAGGTAATAAGATTCCTGTATTTCAAGTACCTAGACAAGTTGTCGAGGCTTTTTTGAACAGATATTAAGGCATTTAACATTTAGGTCCAAGTCAGCGCAGTAATAATGATGTCATCTGCAAACTGCAGAACTTGAGAGTTAGGTTTAATTTTGATAACATACATTTGGACGGCTCTGAACCTGAACGGTATAATGAAATTTTGGTCGAAATTGAGTTATCTATTCGAAACGGTAGGAAATGGGTGTAGAAACATGTCCCCAAGACTCCGCAGGTCGAAATGCATTCTGAAGTGACATGAACGGTATGTCTTTTTGGCTTGTCAATGGAAGACTCATTTTCTCTGGACCAGAACGGTCCAATTACAATTCCGGACTTGGAAACTCTGCTACGGTGGCTCTTGCTTTGAAAAAATCATTACCTCGCATACTCTAAATGGTCAAAAAACATCTGGAAAACTAATTTTCAAATCCCCATATAGTTATGTAAAGGTCGGGAAGTCAGAGTTAAGTAAACTACCAAACACTTGTAAGTGCCGAGATGGCCGCGCGCGAGGGCACGTTCATGTGTTTTTTGTTTTGAATCAGTGCAAGTTAACTGGTCCTTAAGTCGTTTCCGTTACAACTCGAGAACAGTCGAAAGCCACCGTAATCCTGGCACCTTAAATTTTACACTCAATATCTGAAAATCTAATGTTCGCGATGAATGACTGCGACTCCCAATGAAAAACGTGAGCCGAGTAATTGAATGGAGTGATGTCGCAAGTAGTTTTCTTCACTCCACAGAGTCACTCAATGGAATACACGGTATAGAAATAGTAAAATTTTCAATCAAGTTTTATCATATTTGATAAATGATATTGATAGCGAAGTAAGACAATGGCGATCCCAAGAGATTACAGTGAATCGGAAGATTCTGATCCATAATTGGAGGCTGAGGCCTACATCTGGTACTGTTTTGAATAGTTCCATTCCAAAATACATAATTTCAAAAGTATCTCTCATTTCTGATCTCCAAGCAACATTCCTTATGGTGTTTATAATTTCAGATTTTATTTGTAACTCGATAGTACCAAAAGAGAAATACTCTCCAAATGCTTCAGTCATTTGGCTCTCTCCTACTTGGGATTCTCTGTGAGTTTATAAACAGAATTGAGTTGGAGAGCCATAGGGTAACAAAATGGTGTGTTTTCCTCGAAATATCCCTATTGATTACAGATGAGTATTGGGATGATATGAAATTATACCGTTCTGGTTAGGAAAGCTTTTGGACTTTTTTTCGGTCAAAAATAGTATAAGTTCGCACTTTTTCGCCTTTTCGCGGACCAGAACGGCATGAGTTTACAGTTTTTTGCTCTTTTACAGGCTATGGGATGGTATAACTTTGCAGTTCCTCGCTTCTTTTACGAACCAGAACGGTATAAATGGACTTCTTCAGAAATGATGTAATTATATCGTTCTGGACCAGAGAAAAATAGAAAAAAAATTTCGGACCAGAACGGTATAAGTACATTTTATTGCAAAATAGAGTGCAAAAAACAAAAATCTCAGAATTGTGACCAAATGTGTACAAAATGTTGCGAAAATACACTATTGTCATCATGTATACGGTAAAGCTCATAATCATTTTGAGAATTTTCTACTGATAGAAAACTCTGAAGTGTTATTCCCGATATCGACGGAAATGTAATTATATCATTCTGGTCCGCAGCCATCCATTCATTGAATTCAGACAGATAGATGACTGACTTCCAGAAATAACTGTGCATATTCAGATACATTTTCCGTGTAAATCGAGAATCTGTGTCTTCATTCGTTGTATCTAACTTTCAGCAAAAATTCGATTTGAAAGTAAGAACTTCTTCTTGTAGTGGAGATATCTATCTGGTTTTGAATGTTTCTTCGTGTAACGTGGAAAGTGATAAGAACTTTTTGAATTTTTTTTTATTCGTCTCAAGAAAGTACTCACAATCAGTCTTTCAATAGTCACACTCATCACATATGTATAGACAACGTCTCTTAATGGATTGGGGCTGATCAGTTCTCTTTATTTGCAAATATTATTCGCAAGCGATCAAAAAAGGCTCCATACTATCTCGAACTCGAACTCGAATACATGGGATTTTACTCGTCGTCACCTGAAGCAAAATCATTATTAAGGTATAGAAAAACACGCATGACCATCCTTTGTAACACACAAAAATGGTTGTACTAATATGATTTGAGGTAACCCACCGAATCCCGGCTGCACGGCATCGCTTAAGCGTAGCCACTGCTCCCAATTAACCAACAATTCAAAACAATTTGGCCGGCAAGATCTTATCGCTCGCTCCGTCGGCGTAACTTTGGTCGGTCCTTTCGATCCTCCCTTTTTGGCAAGAGACAAGCGGATCCTTTTCGAGCCCAAACGAGCCAGTGCCGCGCTCCTCCTGAAAACGAGATTCCAGATGCGAGATTGATATCCGCAGCGCTCTTCACCCATTCTTCGTTTCAAGTTGCACCTTTTCACTCCCCAGGTACTCCAACTACCGATTCTACACTTTTATTAGCCTGAAAACAGGATATCATATCATAGAATCTGATAGAACTTTTATTATCCAAATGCATTTTTACAATCCGAGAAATAATGGATGGTAATATGGCCCTGGTAGAAAATGGAAATAAAATTGGCCAGAAGTGGGCCAAAACCAGCCAGTTTCTGGTCTAACTGGCCAGAAGTCCACCACTTATGGCTAGTTTTTGTCCATCTCACATTTGCTTTTCTACCAAGGGAATTAACGGGTATAAGAAATCGTTGATGAGATACTCTCGATCCTATCAAAATCATTATAGTAACAAGAAGAGAATTTCACTTCCGAGAGCCAAATTTTATTGAAAATTTTTTACATACTCACTAAAGAAAATACCCATGATTTTTGGTTAGACGAGTGGGTCTGCCGGCCAGGAAAATTTGAAGAATATTGAAAAAATAGAGATGTTTTAGCAATTTTTGGATTAATTTTGCCATTACAATCTTGCCCTTCGAATACTTGGCGTGGCCATATGTGCTTGCTCTCTTTTACATACTGATGGATACAAAGATATCATTTGGCATTCAATGGGTTCGTGTACACTTGTCGAACACTCGAGCTAGTCGAACGCTTTTAAATTTTTCGTGTTCCGTGTTGGTGCTCGTATATACCTCTCTAAATCTATTCGAGTAACTTTTCACTCGAAACAAGTCATTTTTCACTCGAACGCCCTACTGAATAGTACAACAGTAATCTTCAAGTAACTCGGAACTCGGCGAAAGAGTGAATTCTCACTCGAGTCAAGAGTGAACTCAACTTTCAATTAAAAAATTTACTTGCACTCTCACTTTAGTGGAAATTTCTTCTAACGATTCATTGTTGATTTTATTTTATTAGAGAGAACAAAAATCCGGAAAAAATAAATTACAGATGTGTTCAAATTTGCACTGGTCATGGGTGGGAATCGATCCCGAGGCGTCTTGGTCCTGAGGCATAGCTTACCCACTGTTAATCTAAATTTGGTTAGAGTAATTCTACTAGATATTCATCCAATCTGAGTTTATAGCATGAGTAAGAAAAGTTGCCCACAAGTTGACGATAAATGAAGAATGAAATAGTTGTAACAAATATACGTGAGATTTATGTCAGAGTCCCATCGATTTGTAATTTTTATTCTCCGCAGTAATGAATAGAGACCATGTGCTTCTGCAATTCACACAAATCCTAGATTGAACGCAGCCGATAGGTTACCGAGATTGAAGAGATATCTGTATGACCAACATTTCACTGAGCCTGATCGCTCGTTTTATAGACATTTTTCACTCGTTTCTTCGAGTATCAAAAATATAGCTCGGTTTCGAGTAAAGTCCGACATTTTTCACTCTTTTTCAAGCCAGTCATACTCCCTCTCTTCTCTTCAAGCGAAAAGTCACTCGTTCATATTTAGAAAGTAATCTTGTACTATTAATCTGTGCGTCGCCGTTATTCGAAATTCGGGGTTACGTATAATTTACGAACACTAATTTCAAAGACGAAAAATACAAAAACCTTCGATTTAATTCGAGTGTACGGCAAATGTACACTGTCTTGTACCTCGTGTTATCAATACCATGTAAAAAAGGTCATGAACGTTCAATTGCTCAATGGTCAAAATGATGTATCTGACCCCTCTCATCCTAATGCCCGCTCACGCCTGCGAAGGACTTCGACCCAATTTTATCGATTATGGCTTTCAGTGGATTTCGTTCGACCGAGAGTCAAACGGTATATTTCAATAAGCTGAACAAGGGTCTCAAGGTGGAATTACACGCACGGAATAAATCTCGACGGAACGGCAAAATGACTCGAGCGGAGCGCTCTGATTGGTCGGTTGTTTCCCGTGGAAGTCAATTTACCGTTCCGTCGAGATTTTTTCCGCGAATGTAATTCCGTACTCAAGCGAAGTTATATAAGCCCAAGAGTTTCTCGTTTTTGAGGTATTCCGCCGCAAAATCGACGATGCGCGCGAGCAAAAATAAGGTAATGGATCGGTCGAATGATGGCCATTTTTCTCCACAATAAATGTCCATAACGATGCTACTTGTTTGAATCAGGGTCGGAGTTCGGGAGTGGAGAGCTCTTTCACGCAACTAACAATAAATTCAGAGCCATTGTGCAGTAAATAGACACGTATGCATAAGAACGCATTCGGTTTCGTTGGCGGGCAATAAAAGCGATGTAAAATTAGCTATAGAAGACTCCTACCCGTTTCCACTCTCTACGGCCAGTGCTGATTCGACTTCGCTAATCTCCAAGTATCTTCTTGCAGTGAACTTGCAGCTGGTGTAGTGGGGATCTCAATATTTGACACACTCAAAAATCATTTCGTATATTCCATGCTCAGAAATGCACAATGCGTAGAATAATCGTGTTAATCTGGCCGGGCTCTGAGATCAATAATCTCTGCTCTGCTATCCCAGGACCGATTGAGTTGAGATGCTGCCTTTGAATAACCGAACTCTCTTTATAAAATCAGTCGAGTATGCCCCTTCGATGCGTGAAATTTTAATCGCGGCTCCATTCTCGCAATGAATAAAATCCCCAATCACGCGGCTATCTCTGAATCAGATTGACTGAGAAAATATGGTGCTTACCACCTCCAAATCATCCTGCAATCTCGCATCCATCCCTCATATTCCGATGTCCATCAATCGTTTGCACATGGCAAAAAGATAGGACAGTCCATAAGAAATTGTTGCCACGGTGAATATAGGCATTGAGTTTCCCAAGCGGATATTAGATCAGTTAGTTGGATTGAAGTCTCACGATTACTTTTAAGCGGGTTACTTATTTCAATGCGTAACTCTCATTTTCATTGCACTCGATCATATTGATTCTAAAACTCGATTCGAATGAAAGAGTTATTCGTCTGGAGAGAATGGACGAATTCGAACGAGTAACATCATTCGATCGGTCCGTAACCTTTATTGCTCGCGTGCATCGGTGGATTGGATAGAATACGGTCGAACTCGGTTATAACGAACTTCGCTGACCATGAAAAACTGATTTCGATTCTTGCATAAGTTTCAAAAGAATGCCTCTAAAAAGTCTTTATTTTGTGGATAATAGCGAAAATATTTCTTAGAGATTAAGTGTGGATATCGAAAATCACTCGAATACGAGTGTGATTTGTATCGCTTTCCACTAAGCTTCGAATGATTTGGAAGCCACTCATGTGCTTCGAGTGAGAAATTCATACTATTCAGGGAATATGAAGAAGAAGAAGAAAAGGAAGAGGAAGAAGAAGAAGAGGAAGAAGAAGAAGAAGAAGAAGAAGAAGAGTAGCACCATTCGATCTATAACCCTATTTTTGCTTGCGTGCGCATCGGCTACTTTGGGGCGGAATACCTCAAAAACAAGAAACTCTCGGGCTGATAGCTCTACTTGAGACTCTTGTTCAATTCATTGAAATATATATCGTTTGACTTCCGATCGAGCGAAATCCACTAAAACCCAAAATCCGTAAGTTCCTGAACGGGGCTATCAAGTGAGACCATAAATAAAATTCTATCATTAGAGATATATCCGTAATGATAGAATTTTTGATTGCAAGATCACAAACCTGGAGTAACATCCGTTCAATTCTTTTTGATCCTTGGGGTGAGCAGAAAATCAGAATTCACTCTCCAAACCCATTCTTATGCTATATAACTCTGATATTTACCACCCACATCACATGTGAAAATATCTACAGAGGATCACCATTCTCAGGAACTACATTTAAAAAGTGAGTAGAGTGAATTCAAGAGAAAGTAGAAAAACTCATTCAAGACAGCTGAGCAGAAACATTTCGAAATCTTATCCCCAGAGTAAAAGCTGTATTATAATTCCTCCTCGGTTTTTACGTTAAATTAAGATCAACCCTTTCAGCACGGACTTTTTTTATTCCACCAAAGAAATGATTTCTGTTTACCATTACGATGCAATATGTGGAACTCCTATAATAGGACTCAGGTAAGCTCAACTAATCTTCTTCGTTCGTTGCGCATTTGATTTCTCGTCAAAAAATCTTGAGGAGCCCTCTTTCAGAAAAACGAAAATTAATCCTGAGCTGATTTTGTGGGAAGAATACAGAAACAAGTTCATTCACGCGAAACATTAGGGGCAAGTTGGGTACACCCCCGCGAAAACCTTAGAAAATCACTTTTTTGTAAATCTGGAATAACTTGAGTCCAAATTGTTCAAATTCGACGTACCTCCACTCACTTCAAAGGTCTTGAACAAGCTTCAAAACGTGCTAAAATACGTTGAAAAATATTGAGATGGACTAGAGTTATGAGAAATGCCTGAAGAGGAAATCGGAGACTTTGAGGTTATGTTCAAGACGTACTTTAGAAGTAATTTTCTCATTCTCTTATGATTCACTCAACGCAATGGCTTAATAGAAAGATGATAAGAATAGAAATGTGGGATCACTGCAATATTTCATGATATCCTCACAATCTAGTTCCTTAAACTCTCATTTTGCAAAAAAATGGTACCTTAACCTAGCCGAATCGTGACTCTTCAGTTGCGTATAATCATTCATGAAAGCATTCCTCTTTATTTTTTCCAGTGACCCCACAATTTTGAAAATTTCATACTCCTCCTGCAAAAAGTTTGGAGTTGATTCGACCAGTTTTCAGCGAATAGAGCCGGAAGTACGAATCACCCACTTCCTCTTACGGAGAAACAAGTTGGGTACACCTACCTTCTTGTACTTTGCCTTCATTTTGATGTAACGATTTTCACTCTTGGAGATGAGCTATTGAGATTTTTCTACTCAACTCTCCTTGACTGAATTTTTTTCTTTTTACCTGAGATTACTCTCTACTCACCTTACATTATTTCATCTACAAGTGAAGAAAACGACTGCCTCTGTAAAAAGTCAATGCATAGACGACCGTGATTAGTGTTGAAAGATAATGTTCAAATGATGTCAAAATATCCCCTCATGAGAGAATCTGAGGAAGATCCGTCTTCTCCGTTTGATACCATTTGAAATGCGCGATAACGACAAGCTCTCTTCTTAAACAATTTCACATTGCTGATCATTCACAATCATATAACCCATAATCTTGTCGCTCAGATGAAGGAGCATGGTTCTGTTTACCGAAATGCAGAGCGCGAATTGTGCAAGTCAAACGTGCGCGCGCGTACGACGCGACGTCTCGGAAAGCGACGGATGGGGTGGGGTGGGAGCTACCGAGTCGAGGGAGGGAACAAGCACACGCGGGGAGGCTCGAGTAGGATGGCCGCGGCGACACAGAGGTAACGCCTCCAATGCAATCACTTCTCCCACCACTGTGCATTACTTCACACATGGTACGAGTTCTGCACGCGTGTTGTATCAGAGTCAACACGTTATATATCGTAGTAGAGCATGTATACGAGCGTAGTCGTGATTCTGCCACAGTATCGTTTAACTGAGTCATAACATTGAACGTTCCTTTTATGCGGCATTCCACCCGTTAGTCCCTCTCTGGGTCGATCCTGTGTGTACTCTGAAATAACTACTCGAACGATGATGCATTCCCTACATCTTTGATACCACTGATGCCAAGCGGCGCGGACATAGGAACGTAGAGTATTAGTGTCAAATGCAATAGTATATCACGTCATACCATTGATGCCGCTCCGTCGTATGTATAAATCATGACTTCCGTGATACGTGAGCTCGCGATTTATCGTCGTCCGATGGCACGATGATATTCAGCATTAGCGGGTTGACTTATTACATTTTCGTGTGCAATAATCTGCTTAGGATATTTGTCGTTTGTTGCTTAATAGCTACGGTGTGCGGTGTGTACTTCGATGTACATTTTTGCAAAGTGCCATGCATTGAAAATCGAATGTCACCAAGCCTCTTCTCTTGTCTAATGTATCTCATGGTTATGAGATCACAGTGGTACACACTGATAAAGCTGCCACCACCTTTTCATCATACCCTCTGCGCGCCTTGACTCGCCTGCATACTTTAATTGAGCTGTTGTTACTCGTCACCACCTGAGCATTACCTGCCTACTCTGTCCCTTGTATCCCCTTTCTGATGCTCCACCCCTTATCTTCGCACTCGACGAATCTCCCACTTTCGAATTTGCTGGCGAGGATGTATTCGAGGGAACACTTTGAAATTTTGTACGGATCGGACGAGCCATCTTTCACGGTTGACTCATCGTCGTCTAGATTCATACCTTTCACCTTCCCAGGTTAAAAACTAATATATATTATTAACATATTTTTTCTATCTTGCCGATAGCTATTTTAACGTAGAATTCATCATGTAAAGTCCAGCTTCTGACAAGCTAGCAATAATCTAAAGAAGATAGATGATGAATACATTAACAAAATTCACTCTTACACAAAAACACTCTTGAATAAAAAGAGCAAAAATAACGCAGTTTGTATCATGTAAAACCAGCTTTTTACCAATTAAGAAAATATATAAACAATATATTCCATTTTCACCTGTCTTAGGAATAATTGCGAGCTAACGTCGCACCCAACCACTTTCTATAAGATGAATGAGTCCCTCTCAGGGGTACTTCTGAATTTGGGAATAAAAAGTTACATCCAAGACTCAAGTTTGGTTATTCACAGCACAACTATATCTGCGACCGTATAAACAATAATTGATTCTGAAATTATGTAAAAGACTTCAAATCGATTCGATAATTCAGTCACCCAGATAAGATCTTGAAATGAAAGATTTTGCCTTGAGAATATTGGCATACCGCAACTCAAGCAACTTTTACTCCCAGCTCGGAACGCGAAGAAGTATCATTTTTCTAAATGCAATAAATGGGAATCTTACTCGTTTAATGAGTAGAAGATGGTTCTTTAGAATCGGTGTACTTGTCAATTTTTTGAGCGAATTACTCACTGTTTCGTGGCCTTCTCAATAGCGTAAAAAAGGGCGATAAGAAATCTCAAACTCCTACGTATAATTACGCGTAAGATAGTCAAATGATTTATTATGTTCCGTTGGAATAGCCCTCTGATGTTCTTTACGGCGAAAAAAAGGATCAATTTCACACCAAGGAATCGACTTTATTATGTGCGCACTCACAATTGCGTCTCGATTTATCCATTCTTGATAAAGTTTTGGAAAATTAATTCTAAGATTTGCAGATAAAATGGAGACTTATATGATATAGTCTCCCATAAACATCTCAATTGAAGTAAAAAAAGAAGTTATCGAATTTCATATGGATTTAAATAGCGCAATCTTCTTCCAACTCTGTTTTATTCAAACTCGGCGTGCTCTTCTCAATTTCAGAAATAATATCTCAAAAAGAATATTCAAAGTGAGAATTGAGAATCATCCTCGTAAAAATCAAGTCCACCTCATCAATGCAAGTGATATGATGCAAGGAAAAATTGATTGAACTGAACTCAGGCACCCTTCAGGGTATGAAACAAAACCCAGAGCAGTAAGGGAGTATATAATAATTATTATTTGTGAAATGGGTTTCCATGGAATATTTTGAGTGCAATGCAAACAATTAATCAATTCGAGTGATATCTTTTCTCAATTTAATCTAAGGGCAGGCAATTCCTCGTGTAAATGTTCGTTACTTATGGGTTATGGGTTATGAATTATGATGATTTGTAATACAGTGTTTTGTAACAACGTTACCATTGTCAAGGAAGAACAATTCTACGATTTCTTGGTTCCCTCAAACTTTGAAATGGTCTACTGGCTCTCGTACTCTCTAATCCTGACCCATATTGTTTTGGACGAGCAAGCAGACTATCAAAAATATACAGACTGTCTCTACGGCAATTAACTTTGTCAATTTTTCTTAAAATATCATGGCCTTGGAAGATTTGAAAATTCATTAATTGCTCATACCATTTCATTATTTATGTTGAACTCATACAATCGTAGAAATTTGTCAACGATAAAAAATCTGAAACCGATACACGAGAGGGATGAAAGTGTCGAGTTGGAATAGTGCAGTATTGGAATAGGACTGAGCTGCATGTTCGAGAATATGTACAAAATACAATCACCTCACTTTCTCAAAGAGCCTGAGTTTTGCATAGAAGATTCTATAAAATGTATCTGTGCTTCTCGCAGTGTCTAGTTTTCACATCATAGTATTCGATCAAAACTGGACGAATTGAGTCACAAAAATGATTGTGTATGATAATAGTACATTTCGATACATGGGCGTAAAAACTGGTGCGAAAAATAGGTTTTACGCCCGTGTATCGAATTATAGTTTTTGACAATCTGTGAGTAAAAGTTGCCAAACTGTGCGCAAAGTCAACTTTTACGCACGGAATGCCAAAAATCAGATTTTTTGGCGTGTCGACGTAAACGGCATTGGAGAGCTCCTTACATAGAAGGATTTGAATTTTGAATGCCCTTTTATGAATATTACGTGTGATATAAAGATCCTTACGAGTACCTCTTCACGCCTGTGAACAGTTCGTAAACTAATTGGTGTCTTCAAAAACCAATAAGATCACACATTATCTCGTGATCGGTTCAATGGTCTATTTTCATTTAAATGGAAGAATCAGTCTCTTAGCACGCACAAAACATATACCGCTCTAGTTCTCGGGAGTAACTTTCAGGGCCACCGCGGGATGAAACAAAACTTTACGCGTATTGTGATCATGATTCATAGATATCACCTCCCAGATTCCTGCAACGGTGAGAATGGCTTGAAGACGTATCGCAGTCCCGATTAAAATGGATGAATTGCAGCCACGTGCGATGATCCTTCAACTTCGTTGTGCATTCATGTAACTAAATACTTAAATGAGAGAATACGAGGCTTTGTTGAAGTAAGCGCAAGCGAAGATTGCAGAAGCCCATGAGCCGACTCTGGTGCACCTGCACACAAGCAATCAGACAGGCTGGCCACGAGGAGAATCGAGAATTGTGAGGGGGAGGAAGAAAGCGCATAGCGTACTGTGCACAGTGTAAGAGTGTACACACATGGCGCTGCGAAGAGCGATCACTTTTCTGTACACCCACTGGCGCTTGACAACATAATCATTGGTTTAACTTGCGCTAAACTATAGTTAACCACGCATTGCGCCTCAAGTATCGAAAATGTGTACACAGCCCCGCGCGCCCTCACCTCCGCCTCATGCACCTCCCCCCCTCCCCCCTCCACTCCCACTATTCTGTGCTCGCTCGTGTGTGCGTCTGTTCCGCATGCAGAGCCCCTCCACCCTCAACACTTACGATAAGTATACCACTTCGTTATTTTCTGTCTGCGGGCAAACAGCGGCATAGAGCACTGATTGACCAGTATTATTTTTTTCTCTCCCCGCCTCGTGGCCGCAGCAGCCCGCAACTCTCGCGAGTCGTCACTGCATCGCTCGCTCCACACTGTGTACGCTTCACGCCCAGATGGGCCCAAGATTAATCTTTTATCATGGGTAAAATATTGCCGGTGATCGCTTGCTGCTGCTTCTTTTTTTCGCCCCTTCGCCTCCGTCTCAAGTGCATCGCGTATACACCGGGCCGGGCCTCGGCGCGCGGGCGCGATCGTCTCGCCTCGCGGCCCCGGGCCCGCGCCACGAACAGAGCTCGCTTCGGCGCGAAAGTGGCGCGCACGCAAAAATCGCGCCCTGATTAAAGAGCAGCCTCGGGAAATTATATAGATATTACCGAGTAAACGAATGTATTATTTATGAAAGCCCAAGCGCCATTTATTAGGGGGGAGGGCAGGCCGGCAACGTCGAGCAAGCCAACGCCGAGCAGTGAGAAGAGAGACGAAAAATGCGCTCGGGCTTTTCAACAGGGATGTTCCCATGCGCAACGCGGGCCCGCTGCTCGGCTAACTTGTGATTAAGTGCTGATAAAAATTACAAATTGTGCTCTCGACAGCCCCAGCAGACAGCGCTATTACGGCTTCGATGATTTTAATGTGTAAACATGAATGAAAGATTACAATGGGCCTCGTTCACGAGAGTATTTCACGCACGGACGCGCGTGCGTCACTCTCAACAGGACGGCACGTAGCAATTCCTTAAGGCCAAATCAAATCGTGCCAATCTTATTGAATTTGGTAAGGATGTTAAGGATATAAGCAGGTCAAAACTTGGCCAAAATTTAAAATTTTTACGATTTTTTTTACAGTTTATTTCACTTCCTTATACCCTCAAAAAGTGAAGAAAATGTATGAGAACCCTAGGGGAACGTCTGGTACGTCGTTTCGACAACCAGTTCGAACAAGACACGTGCAATAGATTTACCGTTTTCCGGGAGAAATTGATTTAAAATCTCTGAATTGTATCCTGTGCAAGGCATCTATCCAAAACTCCGAATATTTTCTCTTCAGTGTCACAAAAAATGTGTTTAGAATTTGGGATTCTATCTGAATCAGCCCCGCTGGGTTTCACTCATCGAAAATAGTGTAGACCTCAACAGCATGGTATTCTTCTCTAAAATACAGGAATTTTTGAAGAAAATAGGCTCAATTTTATTTCCATGTGACCTGACATTAGACATGGATGTTCGAAATTATTTTGATGTCTATACTTGCTGAAAACAATCTCGTATTTATCATAGGGTGTATCATGGAGTTCGCGATGATGGACATTGCAGGAATAATTCTAAACTAGATTACGAAATCATCGAAAATTCAAAGCAGATGGTTAATACAGATGAACCTTCATTTTCTTTTTATCTAAATCTGATCGAGTGGAATTTCACTTGGGTCAGGTGGTTTTTCACTCGAAGGTTCGATTGTAAATGCAGCAACTCGGCTTCGAGTGATTTGCTGCTCAATCGTCGGAGGAAATTTCACTCGATTATCGAGCCTCTCATTCACAAAGAAGTCGCGTCGGAAGCAAAATGACTGATCGTGATCGACCGAGCAAACTCACCTTTCGTGCATCTGACTTCGACCACGGTCGTATACACAGGTCTATTAACTCCCGTGGTGGGGAAAGATCCGCTATGGTCGGGACCTAGGGTACGTCGATAGTTCGATACGCGGCGCTACTGATGCTGCAAATGCTGCTTGCGCGTCTCCGCCACGCGGTCTTTGTGCGTGAGATTCGTCTGCTCCTCATTGAGCTCGTGCATATTCGAGGTGGGCGTCGACCGCGGCGCCTCTCGTGGATTTCGAGTGAAGCTGGCACACCCCTACCAGCTGATCGGTTCAAACAGGCCCGGTAACTTGAG
>JAPYYZ010002939.1:0-12274 GCA_030522705.1 Eretmocerus eremicus | reverse complement strand
GCTATAATCCGTGACTGCATCTTGGGTTAGTACCAAACTTTAGATTATTGAAAATCCACGTGAAAAGAACTCATCATTGTCATTAATGCTGATCATGATGCAGTTCAATAAAAGCACTACTTTCTGGTTGACTGATGAAATACAACTTCTTTCGAAAGTTTTGGCTCTTCTTCATTATTTTAACTATGAAAAAGACACCCTTGGGGGGTCAATGCATGTATCGATTCCATACAACTTCTTTTTTTTCAACCGACGGCCCATATTCTCGTTATATTTTTGCGCAGAGTCCATCTCAGTCTTGCGATTGCAAGTATGTTCATGATTAAGCTCCCCTCATGTAAATATATTTATGCATTTTAGTAGAGACTTTTTACAAATAAGAATAAATATTCATTCTCAATTTGAAACCAGCCAATCGTTAGTGATAAAGTGTTGATCCGTTGCTTCCTTCCTCTTCTCATTATTCCTGTTACTTATGATACGAAACGTTTTTCTTCGCTATAAGAATGTATCATCTTATTTTAACACGAGAGATACTGGGAAATTTGAACACAATCACATTTCTCCCCACGTCTTTGTGCGTACATCAATAGTCTGCACAAAACGTCTCCTATGAGATTTAGACAATATTATTCCTTGTGAGAAGTGATATATTTCGTGTCCCACTCGATATTGGCCGCGCAACATCAAAATTTGGTCTTTCCATAAAACGAGAAAGAGAGTTTCGTCGGGCTCTTAGCTGTGATGTTTGGCACAGTACCGAGCACAAATTCTCTTTCTGGGTCTTATTGAACTCTGAATATCTCGAAGATAGCACTCTCTCGTGCTTCTGGAATATGCTATTTTTAATCCCCATCTTCTCGAGGGTGGCTCTTATTTTGACGGGTTCGCTCAAGACAAACTTGGCTCTTTTCTCCATATACGCGCACTTTGACACGCATGAGAGCGTCACTGACTCATCGCCCCGCACGTGCTTTTTTTACCGCGAACATATGACATTGAACTCCCTGTAAAACGAAAGCAGCTTAAGGCGGACGAACTTTTTCATTTCCCCATCGAGATCTCAAATTGCACTGCATACTCGCATCCTCAGCAGGTATTGTTATATCCCGCACCGTTTTGCAATCCAAAGATAAATCGCTCAATAGCTTCTAAAACTGCGATAGTACATCATCAGCTCTCCATTCATCGTCGTCTCTCTTTGAAGTTTTCAATGCATTTGATACCTTCCGGTAGATGGTGCGTGTAATCATAGTATCATTACTGATATAGCTATTTCAGAGCAAAACTATTAATTAATTTGGAGATGCACCATCATTCAACAATGTCATACCTTTTCATCGTTAACACAGAATCCCATCTCTCGAACGATGCACGATGATTACCCGATCTGATGCCTATCTCGGTTAGTCATAAAATCGAGTGATGGATAAAAGTATCGTTGTACACCAGCTGGTATGCTATATGACAATCCCATCAAGTGGTCAATCAAAGAGGCTCGTGCCAATGAATGGATGAAAGCCATCCGACGAGTCAGAGATCGTTCAGTCACGCAACGGGGCGCGTCTCAAGAAAAAAATCTACCCCGAATTGGCAATTTGTCGGTCCCGATTTCATAATTGATGCACTGGATCTTAACTCAATTGCTGCCGCGGGTGGCCCGGCACGGGGTGCGCGAATCGCAGATTCCGAGTCGCGCGACTCGAGGCGCGTGCACATCAGCCTCACGCATGCGATGAGTGCAGTAATGAATGCGCATGCGACATGGCAATAAATGCGGACAATGGGACATGTGGCCCTCGCCTCTCGCGCCCCTTGCGCGGCCCAGTCGTTGAATCACGATTGATCGCCGTCGCATCGGGGAAGCGCAGAACGACCGAGAGTGCGCTGCGTTGTATTCATGCGCGTGTCGCGGCCATATAACGCGATGAACGCCCGTGAACTGATGCGGCGCCCCGCTCCTTCATATACTTACATCCCGATGAATAGCCGGGTCGAAACTGCAATAATTGCTTCGCGACGATTCTTTTGTGTACGAGCCCTCAACGAGGAGGAGTAATCACGTTATTAGAGGCGTTTAGCTCGTCAAAACTGCTGCCAGCGATCGCTCATAGATATATGTCGCTCTCCCTCGCCTCTGAGCTTGACACGGTATTAGTTCCTGCTGAGTTCCCACTACAGTTTCCTTTTATCGGATGATGGAGAATCCTGCAATTTTGCCCCCTCCACGCATCGATGGAACATATTGTGCAACCGATTTCGGGTATTCGTGATCCACTGTAGAATGAGACTTTTTGTGGCCGCAACGGCACATTATCCTCACATGCAACCACACTAGAAACGTTCATTATATCTATCGATAGTGTTCCCGCGAACTCGACGAGTTTTGATCGACGCCTTGCGTGCAACATTTTCGAAATAAGAGAAGGTGGCGTGAATCGATACGTTTTATCGAATCAACGCTGAATCTTATCCATTTCCAAAATTCATAGGTACAACGTATCAGAGGAAATTCACGAGATCCATTCCCTGGGACCCACGACAATGTTTACTCAAATCATATTTTGAGCCTTGATAAATTGAAGCAATGACGCAATTAACTGTTCTCTAAGATAGCGACTTTGATGATCTGAATTGTATTGAGACAAATCTCAATTGTTAGGCAAGACGTACCCGGTATCAAAAAATTTGCTCTTACTCCGACTTATTTATTACGGAGTTTCTCGTTTATATGACGTATAAAAAGCTTTGTCCCTTCAATTTCGTATCAACGAAGATACATACAGGAAGAATCTGGTATACCCACTTATTGCGTTCCCAATGGGTAGAAACTGGAAATGGAATTTGCTAGAAATTGAACGAAACCGGCCAGTTTCTGATCAAGCTAAACAGAAATAGTCTACTTACTTATGGCTATAGTATCTGGCCATTTCTCATTCGCTTTTCTTTCAGGCAAAGTGCCGCGAATTACGGAGGTCAAGTATATGGAGACAAAGGGTTCGGAGTAGCGATCGGTCCCTAAGTTCATTCAATTATGGATATCAGACCGACATGACCACCCTGCATGATTTGATCTTACAGGACAAACGCTCGGCGAGACATTTATTAGTCAGACTAGATCTGGATAGCTCCCTTCCTCTTCACTTATTCAACCAGAACTTCCTCTATCAAAGCGTTCCAAAAAACTCGATTTCATCTCTTACCACAGCTTGCGCATGCTTTCAGATATAAAATTGAGTGTTTTTCGAATATTTTTACTGTAAATTTTTGATGGAGCAACTGGAGGCAGAGGGGGTTATCTTGATCCCAAGTCTTACCTAGTTCGGTCAGATTAGACCAACGCAGTCAACGCATCAAGGCTCATCCAATCTCAATAATCGCTCAAACATCGTGAGAAAACTATCATCAATAATGGTTTCTCTTCGTATATTGTGAACACTATTATAAATATGAGAATAGAATGGATGATGTGATGAATACGCGTGTAACCAACCTTTGCATCACAAGCGAGAATGTTTCACCAGCGTTTCTACCTGAGGATCTGCATCATTTAAAACTTCCTTATTCGACCAACAATGAACAGATCTGATTGGTTTAGTCAGGATTTGATCAGTTTTTAGCAAAGCTTTGAGATTCTTTTTGGGTAGAACTTGAATCCGGAATGTCGTATGACTAAACATTGTTGTGGAAGGCTTCATTTTATTCTGAAAATATACTCAAATCGCTCTCTTTGCGAATCAAAATGCGATTAGATAAGCGAATCATTTTGATGTTTGCAGAACTCTTCCATAATAAAAACTTAAAAGTTGCCATCATTTCTGGGAAATTTGCTAAATACTTGAATTTATCATAAAACTAGGCCTTTGGACCCGCAAATACCGTCAAGAACACAACGATTTGTGAATTGTGGTATCAATCCAACACACAGCCAATACGGGATCGCCAATTTGATCGCGAATATCGCACACATTTCTGTACTGTGCGCGTTGGTTTATTCTTTGTGTCTAAATCGCACTTGATGCCCGAAAATGAGAGAAAAATCTTGTGTTCTTGAGCTTTGATGGGCTAGAGTAATTTTTATTCCTAAATTGCAATCTATTGAAAGAGGATGAGTGGAGAGCACTCAAGAACAATCAGAGGGGTGTCAATCACTCAGACCGTCATGTTCACTCGTGACCTCTTGAATTCTCACCACTACACCAACAACTCTGAGGGTACACGCAGTGAAAGTATGACAGGAGCGATGTGGAGTAGATCGAATTTTTTTGTATTATGCCATGACAAGAAATGAGAGAATATGCGCGAGAACCGACGCGAGCTTGAAGTTCTTATTTCCCTCTCTCTTTTCCCATTGTTATATCTCGCCCCGAAACTCGGTGTATGATTAACTTTGCCGCAAAAGGATAGTGCGCTTTCATTGCAAATAATTATACGTTCGTCTTTCAAGTTCGCGTAGATGAAAGAGTGTAGGACTTTCTCGCTGCATGCGATCGAAGATAAAAAACTTCGTAGTCCGCAGCATCGAAGTCTTGATTCGCTTCTTAACGTACAATTATAATTATTAAACGCCGGTAAATCTCATTGGAATCAGTTCGGAACTGGTTCGTTGAATAGCGAGTTGTCGTGATTGGGAGAGTCTTCAAATCGGCAACAGCGAGACTTACTTATGAATTTTTTCGATACTCGTCTCGATTCAATCATCTTTGCACAAATCTACGCGCTAAGTAGGTGATGATACCCAGAATCTAGTAGACGTACCCTGTGCGACAACTCGCTAACCTGTCCCAGCTCTTGTGGACACAGTAATACCACAATAAAGTGAACGGTGTATGCGATAAGTGCGTATGGGTCCAGTAATTTCATACTTAAAAAGAAGAGTGTACAGAGCATGTATAGTATAGGTATATGGAGCAGCATGAGCCATTGCTCATAGAGTGTAATGTATCTCTTTCGTGCGGGTGCCTCAAGCGATGGCGCTCATTAGAGCTTGCGGTTGATAGGGCCTCCGGTTTCTTACGAGCGCATTTATATACGTGGCTTTAGTCGGTCTAGTTAATTTCTAATTGGGCAAGATATCGCGCGTGCCGCGAGTGGCTTTCTCCCGATCGCTTGGCGTGCATCTGAAGGCCAGGTCCTTCGCAGATTTGCAGAGCTTCTGTTCATCAGACGCGCGGCTCGCTCAAAATTTATAACTCGTGTGTAACGAGCGCTATACCGCAATATCGCGATGATGACGAGGGATGTAACGGAGCTGTGCAGCTAGAATTTACTGCTCACTGGCTACTGCTATGTTATAGTGGGCTCCTCGTCGCCACTGCTATAGCACTGTAGTGCAGGAAGTGCATGTAGCTTCTGCAGATATCGAGATCAGCCTCTTGGCGCATTGCTTGCAAGGTACGCAGTATTTTTCATTTTTTCCGTGCCATGGCAGCCAAACAGGCGTTTAGTCCGACCTCGGGCCCAATTCTGACTCGCATAACCTCTGAACTGAATCACTGCAAGCTCTACACGGATTCTACGTTGCGTGCTTGAGCTTTTGCGCGAGACACGTGCATTGGTGTGCTCTGACTTTGATTCACTCAGAACGTCCAATAAGTTCGATTATTAACAGTACCTTCTATAATTTATAGACGTCCCTGGCAATTGTGGCAGTCGCATGATGAAAAAAATTCCACAAGGATCCGTTTAGAGGTCGAAAAACACAAAAATCGGATGCATAATAAGTTCTTGCAAGTGGAAATGTATTACATCAGATTTTCCTCGCAGACGTAATCTTGCTGTAATTCGCTTGATCGTCTTCCATGATGCAGTTCATGCTGATGATTTCATTACAAATCTTATTACGGCACATTCTGCAATAATGGCTCCTTTCCCGGGCTTATGAACCCAGAAGAGACTCATTGTGGTATATTAAGGCCTTCTTCTTTATAGCAATGTACCATATTCTTGGCCTCATTGTTCGCTCACTTTTATAAATAACTTTCCGGAAGTGGATCAGATGGCGAAGCACTCCAAATCCAAGATGCTTTATGAAAGATAACTACAAACTCCACAGCACTTTATTCCTCGTAATCAGATACATGATCTCATCTTATATTCTTGAAATCGACTGTTCTGGTTGTGATTTGATAGGTTCCGTCATTCGAACTGGATCAACATTATTCTTCTGAATCTATATTGCATTAAATTGAGTCTAACATTAAATCGAAGCACGAAATGTAAAGAACTAGAATGAGTGAATGAATGCGATACGTATCACATATATGAGACTGGAGAAGGTTGATTGAGCTTTGACAGAATTATTATTAGGGCCTCGTTGCTGCATCTCTTCCGTCATAATCCTTAGGTTGAAGCTCGATCCGGAGATTTGATCAAAGTTATATTATTGTATGCTCGATGCTGCAGCAACAGTTCACGACGGGGTATCATCAGATAGAATTCAAATGACCAGCTGGCTGCACAAATCGACTCCCTAATTAATTGAGTCATCTATCCACTCGTCCGGTCTATGCTGTAAGAATAATAGAATTCAGGGATAGCGGCTCGCGACACAATTATTGTGCTGGCCCCGCGTAGGTATTTGAAATGCATGGAAATGCCCAGGACATAGCTGATGCGTGTTCCATGAGAGAAAGCACAGCTGATCGTCAGGCCTACATCCAAAGAGCTCACCGTACATAGTCGTAAGCTACGATTCATGCACAGCATCCGTTATTAGAATGATGAGATGCAGAGGCTTGAGTGCTTAGGCTGGCCAAGATCTTCGCGCTGCACGTATTCCATACATGCAACTGATGCTATATTTGGAGCATGTGGGTCTCGAGTAAATATGCTCTGTCACGAGTCGCGTTTTCTCAGCCATAAACGATGTGTGTATGTACATGAATCCTTTTGTCTCAAGGGGGTCACCATTCAAAGCTTTCAAACTCGTCAGTATACGGCAAAAAGCAGGCTCCATTTCATCGTACTCGTCTTACGTCTGGATCTGCCAGCACGTTGCTAACACTCTGTCAGTGATACTGACGACACGCGGTGTAAGTTTGAGTTTTCATATACTGCATTCATGCGTATCGGAATCATTGGATTCATGAACCGTATTGAATGAATGCTATTACACCGTATCAAATTCATCAACCTGGAGCTACTCTGGCGATTGAGAGCTGTAAGGATTTTCCATGTGCAAATAATCACCACGTTTGTTAGGACTCTTGTTGTGCTTCAAGATAAATTCTCTTCGTCTTGAGGTAAGATCTACATTATTTTTGAGTATCAGAGTTCACCAGCCAGTCTTCCAAAAGTCCAGCACCAGGTGTCAAAGTATTGATGTGAAACGTTCGAAATTGTGCAAGGTTCATTCTAGACCACTAAACAAACATGAAACCTTCCAGTGTCTCAACTCTGTAAAAAGGGACTTTGAGCTGGGTAAACAAACTGTTCCATCGTGTATTTCCATTGTGTATGCACGTTTTCTAGAAACACGAGTGCAGGAGTTTGCATTGTCATTACGCGCATGCCACTATTCGCTCCAAACGACCCCTCAGGGCATTCTTGGCACTTGGTAAAAAAAGCGTCACGGTTCAGTGCTGATGGCATCTCAGCCAGTTATTGCAGTGTAGCTCGTTGCATTCCGGAAGTCGTGATGATATACAGCGAATCGGGACGACAAAAAGCTCACGATAATCGCAAAAACAAGGCACGGAGAGGCTCGTTCTTCTGTGCCGAGATAACCAGGACTGCCTCTTATCAAGCAGGCCTTTCGTTCCTCTTTCGATGCAAGCCGATATTCGAAGTTGATCTCGTTATTGAGCGCCAACAGATGCACCCGGAGCTGATCATTATCCGTTGAGCTTACACTGTAGAGTGCACAGAGAGAAAGATACCATGCAGCGTTGGGTTGGGGAAGAGAGAAGCTTGCAGTTGCTGTCGTTGCATGCAGGTCACAACTATTTCGGTATTCAGACTCGTTGCATTGGAATTGAAATTATATCCTACAGCCAGCGTACGCGAATAACCAATAGAAAGCCAAACGCTGTCGGTTCAGAAGAGAACGCCAAGGAAGACTGGGAGACGAAACAAAGCTCCAGAGGTGCTGCACTCGAATCTGTATTCACTCGAAATCTTATGAAGACAATTATTTATAGATGATGAGCTGAGAACAGAATTGTTCAAACATTAGCTATTTCTATCAATCAAAAGTTAGCATGGGCAGCTCGAACCACGCTATAATGAAATCATAGTAAGCAGAGAAATCATACGATTGTTCCCATCCCCGCGTAATTTAGATTCTGGTGAAAAATGATGTTACCCTGTATTACGTCAAAGTACGAGGCGAGGTTCGGTAGCGCGATAAGTGCGGATTGCTATCCTCGCGCAAATTGCCATCATTATGGTTTACTTTCTGCTGTGTTCTCGCACCTCGCACCGTTATAACAGACCTGTTGCTGCACAGAGCGAATACGTGCCCAGCCGCCATCTGCGCAGGCGAATGATCATCATTCCTTAATTGTTCGTGAAAGCTGCTTTAAAAATGCATAACTCGTGAAAAGTGCATCAGCAGCGATGCATTGCACATTCTGGCATAGCATACAGCGGTTCAGTACTGCTCGTCGCGCTCGATTCTTCGAGCGATTCTTCCTTTCTCTAATACTCGCGGTTCTCATCATCGCCACTTCTGTATATGCATCAGGCTTGTTGCTCTTATTCTGGCCGGACCATGCGCCGTTTCGTTTTCTATTTCTTCCTTTTTCAACCCGCTGCATGCAGCGCTTCCTCGCTCTCTTCGCGCCTCGATGTTAAGATTCCTAACCAACTTCCTGTGCCACATCGACAATCCTGCACATGTGCAATGCATGTATGCAAGCTATGACTGACCACCGCTGCGGCCTGTGCGCCTTGAGCGTACCTTGCAGAACAACCATTTTTCGCACGCGCAGGAAACATTCTCCTTTTATCTTGGTTCTCTGTGCCCACGTCGCACAATGGATGCGACATTCGCATAAAACTCTACTCTTGGTGCCAATGCCATCGCGCCGTAAACAGTCATGCAGTAGAAATCTTCATTGATAACTGATAGGGAAAGTATAGACAGTTCACAAATCAGCATTTATATTATTTTATTGATCGTGCACACGGTCGACTCCATATGATTTACACTGATCTCATCTCTGATAGAAAGTCAAATTGTTCCTAAACTTACCGTTGAAGTCTGATCAACTTAGGCAAGGAGCGAGGCAAAGAGACAATCAACAACAATGGAGTACTCTTACAGTTTGCATGAAGCAGCTTGATCTTTTAAAGTTCTTATGAGTCTCCTTTAATTTTGTTGGGTATTTCTATTCCAAATTGAACTTAGCATTGTAATATACAACATATTCGGAGAGAAAGTGTATTACCCTGAGAAGATAAAACCCTGCTTATCATGTTTCCTGCACTCTAAAACTTGTGCAAGAATGATTGAAGGGTCCAAATGCAAGATGCAAAGCAGTTTGCTTGCTTCAAGAATGATGCAGCTGCAGCATTACTGTGAGAGTGTTTTGACTCGTTCTTCGATCCCATGTGATCAATCCATATCTGATTGACGCATTTCGATAATCACTCTTCATGCCATACGATACGCGAACAATATTTTGAACTGGCGTCAGCAGAACAGAATATTGCTGAGTGCAATGATGGAGTGTGCCCGCTATGAGAGTAGTGCCTCGAACCAAGCTGCACCATTGCGAGTCACAATAGCAAATCATGTGTAATGCGAGTCTCCATGGTCCTGTCCAGAAAGCTTATGAGCAACGAACTGATCTCCAAAAAGAAAAGTAAAATATCCATAGAGAGCGCGGATAGTATTGAAGGCAGATAGATAAGCTCTTATTTGGGTCCCATTTTCACCTCCGGTTCCATTTGCACCCCCAAGATTCTCCATGATGTCCTTAATAAATTCTGAGTAAATATTTCATCAATGTTCAGCATCGCTGCTGAATTACCTATCGTGCATGGAGGGGATCGTTTACCTGCCCCACATTCGGCTGTCGCATTTGAAGTGGCATTCAATTTGAATAAGGCAGGATGAACATATAATTTATCAAGACCGATGCGAGGATGCAGACTGAAGTTCTGACAAAAAATTTAGACTCCTGCCCTTTCCCTTGAGGCTCTTCCTAATTGAAACACGCACATGTCTGCCCTGGGTCTGTCGTGAAGCAAATATATGGTAGCCATAACGACTAGTTGCTAGCTCAACTGTTGCTGGGTGGTGCAGAAGTCAAAAGAACCTATACGGAATCAATATCTGCCGCCTTGTCGATGTGGGTAATGCTGTTGCAGTTCGTGACCCGACTCCTTTGCTTGTACTTACTCCTCTTGTCCCTGGGCAGAGGCCTTTTTGCCTCTCGCCTTGTGCCTCGTGCTTAATTGCACAAATATCAGCTCTATTATAGCAAGGGGGCGCTCTTACGAAACTTGGTTTCAAGCTCGATTATTTTTATAGGAACAAGCCCGGAAACGCGTTTTTTCACGCCTCCTCGGCGGGTCTCACTCGTGAATAAACGCATTTCCTGGCCTATAAAATATCTTATACATCTTGTTGCGGAAATGCGTCCTCTCCCGAACTCGTGCTGAAAACTTCGTTTTCAGCACTCGTCCGAGAAAAAACGGATTTCCGCAACCTATAATATACTATGAAGCTGCTCGTTAAATATCGCTGCTGCGGATGCATACTTGTGTGTCTTCTGCCTTATGACATCGATGCAGCTGACCGTTTGCAGAACCTCCTACGAGCGGTCAAGTTGTACTGCGATCCATATATAAGTAGAAGCAAGCTCTTCGACATTCGGCCACTTCGGCCAGTGCGTCGAGGACTAACCTCGACAGATCCCTTCATCCCCCCGAGGAATCAGATCTGTCGAGGAATGGCAAAACGCACCAAGACCTTAGCGCAGAATCATTTTCATCAAAATGATGTCGTCAATAATTTAATTCATGGTGAGGATGGGAGTTTCCAATGCTTCACCATGCTTTCCTACGACAGCAACTCGTGCAGTATTGTTCTTAGCTGCTGTTGCTCATGTGTGTATCCTTTAATTGCGTGCACGGAGTATGACTGAGCCAAGCAAGCAAGTTCCCTTTTGGCGAATAGAAGAGATTGAGGTCGTTTAGGATTTACCCGCCAGTGGCAAACATTGCGGTGGAACGACGTCGTTCATAACGAGAAATCGCGCGGGCTTTCGCACTATAGTATCAACTTTACTGCATGCGCACACGCAGAGTGTATTATACTGCATGTGTAGTAGTATGTCTTTCTTCATGACTTGCTCCACTCCATTTCAGGCTGCCTCAATGACGATGCGATCTATTTAATGTTAGGCTTCTTAACCTTTAGAGTGTCCAAAAACCAATATATTGGCGCATCAGAGAAACCTCACTGATGATCGTTTTTTGATTGAAACTGGCCTAATGACTAGGTACTTGCGACGGGGGAGGTACCGTTCTTGAACTTAGGGATATCGGACAAGTGAAAATCGTACGCTTCTATATAAAACTTGTCGATATTGTTTCAAACGTGAGACTTGCCAAGTATTGAAATCATTTTCATTGGTCATCGCTATGGACTCGATTCGTTCGGCCGTTCCTTTTCACTTTTGGACTAGTATAGAAATAATTAATTTCTAATTTCTTGGTACTCGATTTATGTGATCGCGACTCCTTCTATCCGGTCCCTGTTAGTCGCAAAATTTGCGTCTGTCCTGATTCACCAGGTATGCATTCAGTAATATAGGGGCAGCTACTCTTCAGTGCCATTGTGCTGCCTTGGATGAATGGATGGAGCAAGCTGCCGTGGAGTCATTTTTTTGTTTCGCGCTCGCTTTTGCACACGTGATCCGAGCATCGGATACGTATCCTGCCACGCTTGCCTCGAATGTTGGCGTGTAACACATCCTGGGCCCGTCACGCCCGCACTCATATATTGCTCGTTTCGTTTCGCCGTATAGCTTTGTTGCCTCTCGCGCAGGATACGTCGCACGCGCCCCCAATCCCGAAACCTGCTTCTCGAATTTCGAGGATGATCGCCGGACAACGGGAAACCGCAGAGCCCCGCGTGTTCGAATTCATATTAGTCCTCGCATCTGAGCAGGCTATACAGGAGCGCCATCCTCTCGCGATGTACCACGCAAAAATCAGGCAGATTTGACTCCGGACCTCTGACCAAAAGATAGGCCTTTCGCTCTTGCTGACTCTTCTTGTCCTGGACCTTGCTCGCGCGGCGTTTCAATTTTCCTCCCAA
>JAPYYZ010002938.1:0-17688 GCA_030522705.1 Eretmocerus eremicus | reverse complement strand
AATAACAGTAACTTTACCAATTAATTTTACCCATTGGCGTGAACCAAAAAATTCGGAAAAAATCATTCACTGTACAGATTGATCTCTACTATTAAGAAATCATTCCGTCCAATCTTGGCATCTCGTTCAGTCTTGGGAATCTCAAAGGATTCCATGGGGAAATTTGGGATCCCATTGGATATCATGTGTCTTTATGGATGGCTAAAAGGCTTTATGAAATCCCATAAAAGGAGTACTGATTCCACATGAACCAACTGGATTTCAAGAAAATCGGTTGAGGAGGGGGTTCCCAAAATTCACTTCATGCAGTCGCGTTAAGAAAGTATTCTGCTAATCTCTTTTAGCAGCAGATTTTCAAGCAAAGTCTTCCCTCCAAAAATGCCCGTATTTCGAACTAGTCGTTTGACTACGGAAATTCTAAGACTAATTTGATACGCCTTGACTAACACTTCTAGGTGGTATTTGATTACTATGATCCGGCTATTTGGGTTCGAGCTGTAGAAGCTCAAAAACTGCTGAAAGTCGTTGGAATGGGGGGTTTTCCAAGCTCATAATGTTCAACGCCATAGCGTTGTCCGGAAAAACACTCGAACAAGATTCCAGTTACTCGGAAAGAGCTACGAAATGAGCTTAGCAAAAGCCTCCTGTAGCTCACTGGCTCTGAGATACCGAACTAAGGAGATGAAAAATATACGTCTTTTATTAAGGTATGTCTCCGGGTTTTACGACTTCTTACGGTCTCCTTCAAACTTTACACATCAATTCATCTTGATACGATACATATGCCCGCAAAATTCCAAGTCGCTTGCCCTCCCCGTTTTGGAGATATAGCATTCGAAAGTTTCGATATTCAACAGGGGAAAGATAGGACGCCTGTGCCTCAATCTGCACCTTTTTCCTTGTCTCAGTCCATAACGAGCTTAACCTCCTAACGGTCTTCTTGAAAAAACAGTACGTTGTAGATGGAGCGAAGAGGAACATTCCATCTCCCTGGAAACTATCGGATAGAAAGATCTGAAAATTCTTTAATGTACTCGTTGATACCTCTAGTCACGCACAACGCAATCAAAACGTCCAAAATGGTCTTCAGCGGAGCAGAAAAAAATGATTACCAAAAAATTATTTTCAACCGTTTGCGTAATTTAGAACATGCGAGGAAGTTCTACAGTTTTGGTCGAATTCTTAACTCATTCAAGAAAAGTAGGCTCAGATACCTGGAAAACATTGTGACAAAGTTTTATCAAGATACTTGCAGTGGAACAAAAACTGAAAGAGTTTCTATGAAGGGCGCCCGCGTCGATTCGGAATATATATAAAGTACGTGGCGCTGGATATATCCATGATGCTCGCACTCGATCAATCCTTTTACATCTTACTTACGCATTGTTGACTTGAAATATTATTGATAAAATTGGTGAAATGATGGAGCTTGAGTTGGGAGAGGTTTGATCCAACTTCTTATCACTCCGCTCAATATTACAGACGATTGAATGGAAAACTACATGTAAATCCACGTTTTACCATAAGCGAGTTCGATTCACTCAAGAACTATGTTGTAAATCAATCTGTGTTCAAATATACTTTGCTTAACTAATATTTCTGAATTTCGCGCCGCGACGCCATTTACACCCGCGATTCAGCGCTCTGCGCCGTCGCGCTACTCGCCTTCCACGGCTCTTACCAGTATTCATCGGCTGCTCGTCCGTCCTATCTCGCTCCATTATGAGCATTAATGAATTCACTTTTCTTATTACTTCAAGATGAGTGTACGCCTATAATTTCTAATCAACCACTCACTGATTTAAACAACCTGAAATTTCGACATGTGATCGGGGCCGGGGTCCATTATTTAGAAAATATTTGAGAAAGTTTGAGATTCCGAAAACTCCCCCTTTCAATGCCATCTCTGTATTACAACAATACCTTTCACCAATAATGATTTGAACGTGCTACCTCTCCGCCGGTATTTCTTGTACTTTCCAAAATTAGACCTTCTTGAGGTGTTGATTAGATAAATTGATGAAGAAATCCCTCCTTCATTAAATGTAGACGGGAACAAAATCTATATTTCATCCGATTTTCTGAATATATTACTACGATTCACACCATAGTTGACGCCATTTTACCTATTCGAGCTATGGTGTATATTCAGGCCATGATGGTGAACAGGCTACGATGATGAACAGGCAAATGCTAGGTTGGAGTGAGACAATTTTTGCTACTTTCATACGATGTCTCGCGAATTTTCATCGAAGTTTCGACAGTATAACCAACCCTTACTATCATGATATGTGGATTGAGCTCGTGCCGGCTTGCCTTTCTCGTGAAATTAAGTTGGGCGAAGTGTTGTGAATGCTCTCAAGCACTCATTACTACTGCGCACGCGCGTTCTTGGTGTCGCGAGCAGTTCGAGTCTACACTCCGGGCACGGCACACGAAAATTATACGTTGCCAGTTGAATATCTTTACATCCAGAGTCATGGCTCGTGATTTGCTCGCTCTCCAGATCCCTCACACTGCTCAACTTTGATTATTTTCAACTGATTCCTTCCGTTGGTATGAAGCAATATCCGCTTGGATCTGTGCATTTGATGTGATCTGAAACGTGAGCAAGTTGTGGAGGATTAATATTTTCTTTCCGCATTTTTCTTAATTCGCCATCTTGATAGAGCTCGAAAGAGCAGGTGCCAAGACGTAAAGCTAAGAACTTATGTACTTTTCTTAATTCTCAGAAAATCTGTGAAATGACGTTCAGATGAGCTCTTGACTCGTGAACGTCTTTTTCAAGCACCAAAAAGGTACGGTGTTCCTGGCTGTGGATCGAGACATCCACAAAGTCACTCAGAAGTTAGTTGACCATAACTGTTTCCAATGATTGGCTTAGGCGGTTTTTTTTCCTAACAATAGAAATCGCTGAAATTTTGTATATTGGAAGATTTCATGGGTTTGAAGAACCTATCAAAATTTCAAGAGGGCCTTCAACCTAGATTCCGAAGAAAAATATTGAAAAAAACAAAAAATAAAAAATAAAAAAAATGAAAAAACCTAGATTCCGAAATATTAATCCTCCAAGTTTTGACAATTTACACGGGAAATTAAGGGATTTCAGCCTTTGCCTTGAATATCACAAGAACAGAACAACAGAAGAATCTGAAAAAATTCGTACTGATAGCTCATTATGAGAGGAGAATCCCTGTGAAATTGCGCGAAGATCATGGACTTGGTTTTGGAGATATCTCATTTTACAATAATCGCATCAATAAATAAACGGAGCAATAATTTGAAATATGAATTATTCTTGAAGTCCGTGGTCTTGAGAGCATTCATATCAAGTTTCATCTAGATTAGTGGTTTCATTCAAAAGATATTCAATTTCTAAAATACTCTTTGTCGTCTGTCTCTCTTACATTCAACTATCTGCCTTTCTCTTACCGCATAAACCACCTTCATGACATGTTTGTATGGAAACTTCTACCCAATTAGATACGCTGAAATCATCCTCAGCCACTCGATAGCATGTGATTCTTCGAGATCCCATCGGTTGGCATTACATTCATCAACATTCATATCTCTCTTATTCTTCCACAGATAAGAAGAAACCTCATATCAAGAAACCATTGAATGCCTTCATGCTGTATATGAAAGAGATGAGAGCCAAAGTAGTAGCAGAGTGTACGTTGAAGGAAAGTGCAGCAATCAATCAGATTCTCGGACGACGGGTGAGTTATTATCATTCTCCCTCAGGGGTGCCCGGAGACCTCAAGCACTGTTAATAAGCTTGCAATACTCGATTTCTGAATATGAATAGTGAATCAGTAGAGCTCAGGTCGAAATTTCGATGAATACTGAACAGTAACATTCAATTCCACGTTGTGACTACAACAAGGAAAAGTTCGAGTTAGTTTGTGAATGTGATACCGTCAACTGGGGCTACTTTGTCATGGATTCAGCTCTTTCATTTTTATTTTGTTCATGGACTATACGTACAATTATGAAAAATTCCGCCAGTCTTTAGCGGAAAGCTCATATTCCCGAGTTTTTGGTGAGTGGTAATAGAGTTCTGATGGTGGGGTTGCATGTTGTCAGGCGGAATTCCGGTGCAAATTTGATTGAACTAAAATTCAACTTTTTAATCCAAAACTAAATCTTTAGGGTGATTTGGCGTATTTTGAACAAGAAGTTTCTCTTGACATTATTCTCTAAGAGCTTTCGTTTCCGATTTATAAGCGTTTCAGAGTTGAAATAATCGATTTTCGCGATCTTCAGAGTCTGATTAGAGTATTACAAAAGTAAAAATGCCATGATGCCACGGTGGGAACTCACAGATTGGGGTCCCATCAACAATATCCAATAGCTCTCAGCTATATTTCCATCCGATAACCCTTTGGTTTTTCAGTGTTAACAGCGGGCGTATTCGCGGGCACTCGTACGGCTCATGGGCCACGTGTATCGCCGCGCGAACGGACGGCATGCTCTCGAGCGAGCTCAACGAGATCGACTTTTTAGTTCTGGCCGAGGAAAATGGGAGATCGTAGAATTCAGTTGGAATTGATACTTACTCTACTTGGTTAGTAGAATTAGAGAGTGAGATGATGTCACTTTGTGATTTCATGTCGAACATCCCAGGTAAGGAAACTTGTGGAAACTCGTGAGTCATGCGAGCGCCCGTATATACGCCCGTTGTTAACATTGAAGAACCAGAGGGCTGTCGGGTGTGAACATAGCTTATCGTTATTGGATGTTGTTAACGGGACCCCAATCTGTAATTTTCCACTTCGGCAACATGGCATTTTCAATTTCATAATACTCTGATCAGACTCTAAAAATCGCGCGGATCGCGCTTCCAAAGTCTATTAAAAAGTTCATTGAAATTCTAGGCGTTGGTTCAGTAATGATAGTTTGCAATGCTGTAATAAGAATAGACACATAAGTCCGCAATCTACTTGTATTCATAGGAAGCTTATGCCCTATCAGTCATAGCGGGATTCTGCAAAGGCCAAAAAGATATTTCGTATCAAGTTTGAAGACTACAAATCTCTTCATCACCACGAACCGTTACCTAAACGAAATATGCCAGATTTCTACTGACTAGAACCTGTCACCCTTATCTACCTGACTCAATATCTTTATCTTACTGAAGGCTTTCGAAAACCTATCAATTGGCTACCTGCGACCCCTGCTGAAAATAATTCACAGTGGGATCCCTCTGGGAGCTCCACTGGGACCTGAGCCTGGGAAAATTTGAAACTAAAATGTTTCCTGCGTAGAGCACTCACTTGCTAGCAAATGTGCAGATGAAGTCAAACGGCGCCGGATTTGAGACTGATCCTGATCCCAGATGTCTCGTTTCGAGAGAGTGACTCGTGGTGGATAAGCTCGGCTCGAATTGGGAGAGATGCGCCATTGGAACCCCATGGGACCGGAATTTAGAGAAATTTCAATCGAGGTACTCCGTGGAACATGGCCGTGTGGATTTTCCGAGCAGTCATGGAGCAGGTCAAACGCGCTTCGATCACGATGAGTTGAATGGAGTGGAGATGCCTCGATATGAACGACCCAAAGTAATCACAAACAGAGATATGTATTCTGGATTTGATCAGGCAACTAAAAAAACCGCGTCTGAACGGCAACTGGGTCCTGGGATCTTATGAGACGTCGTGGGGCCGAGGTCTGGGAAAACCTTGAACTAGATTGCCCTGTGGGGCCTGGTCGTGGGAATGTTTCGAGCAGCCACGGAGCAGGTCAAACTCTCGTCGATGACAAATAACTTGGTGGAGGTCGAGATAGCCCGAAAAAACGACCGAGTCTGAAGAGATAACGGGTCTTCGGATCTTACGGGAGGTCGTAGAACTGAGCTCCACAAGAATTTCCAAAGAGACTTTGGAAATTCTGCACTCCTTGAGATCTTGTCTTGGGAAGTACCCAAGAAGCGCTGGAGCATTCGGACACGCCCCGACCGCGCTTAATTCCATGGAGGTGGAGATGCTGCGAGAAAACGACCGAGTCTGAAGGTATAATGGGTAATGGGATCCCATAGGACTCCCTGGCATCCCATCATCGAGTTACCGAGGCCTGGTGAGGCTTTAACAAGTGTGTTTCGTTAGAGTTGATTATATGAACATCCTGAGCTGCGATATAGTACACCATTGCCCTGGACCCGTTTGACCATTTCGGGTTCTACGACAGTTCATTTTTCAGCGAAGCGAGATAAGCAAGTTCTCCGCGCCCGAAACGGCCATGATTGTATGAATTGACGATGAGTACAATTTCCAAACATTTCCACGACGAATATCACCCGTTTATGAAGATCTACATTCATATAGACTGGATGAACTTATAAGATTGATTTATTGAAATAAGAAGACTGTATCGACCATGACTCACTTTATTCAGAATTCTATACATCCCTCTGGATTCTCTTATTTCGACCAATATTCTTTCAAATTAGATCATCAATCAAGCCGCTTCATCGATCCGTACAGATATTGACTGTCATTTCCATACCAAAAGCACAGACGTTGTGAGGTCTTCCGCAATTACTTCCCTTGCTACATGTATGGAGACTATGTATTAATAAGGGATGCGAATTCATCTGATTTCTTGAAATTAGTACAATTTACGAATACATCGTCATGGTTGGGACCGGGATTACGTAGCTATTGTCGTTTAATTCCAGCTCGGAAAATCCACACGGCCATGTCTCACGGAGCACTCTCGACTAAAATTTCTCTAAATTCTAGTCCCATGGGGTTCCAATGACCCATCTCTCCCAATTTGAGCCGAGCTTATCCATCACGAATCACTCCCTCGAAACGAGTCATCTGGGATCAAGATCAGTCTCAAATCCTGCGCCGTTTGACTTTATCTGCACATTAGCTAGCAAGTAAGTGCTCTACGCAGGAATAATTTTGGTCTAGAATTTCTCCAGGCTCATGTCCCGGCCAGTAGAGCTCCCAGTGGGATCCCAGTGATTTATTTTCAGCAACGACGTTTTGTTACACTCTCCTTCCCCTGTTTTTTTATTGAAAATATTTGAAGAATCACTAGACGAATTTTTCCAGCTAAATCTTTTTCTTAGCTTGTCTCAAAAATTCAATAAAATTGACAAAAACTTCAAACCAGTCATGTTACATTGAGTAGAACTCGGATATTTTAACCTCCTCGCCAGTGAGGCAGAGTCGGAGTATGTTTTGCAAGCAGTGAATGTGATAGGTCTTTGAGGATCTTCAGAATCTCGAGATCAGAATTAAGACTTTGGAGTACAAAGTGTTTTTCAAAACACTCCAGAATTCTCGAATCAGTGATTTATAGCCGAAATGAAAAATCTGGTTGATGAAACTTAGATGCCACGTAGAGTACAAAGGACCCCGCACCAAATGCGGGGATTTTGTCTGCCGGTTAAATTTGATGAAACTTGTCAGACTAAAAGACTGAATCACGCTGACTTACATTCACAAACTCTTATTGAGCTCCTATGCGTCGTTTTTTGGGTATATTCCAATGAAGTTGCGAGATTTCAAGGTTACCGTGGCTCTGTTTACCTTCGACGAACTTTATTAGGCGTTCTATTTCTTGTCGAATCGGTGGCATTTAAAGTTGATTTCTTCTTGAGAATAGATTTGACAACATAAACTGCTTGAGTTCGACTCAAAGCTTCGACTCAAGACAGAGTGAAAATGTTAATTCCGTGCGAGATACCATAGTTATAGTCTTAAAATGAGCTTTTTGCATCTGACAATGCATCCATAGCTCATACTTACGAATGCTCTCTGTCCCTTAGCCAACAAAGAGAGATCCTTCCGTATTGAATGACGACTGGCATGGTTCGCTTCTCAGCTGCAGCGACGCACAGTGCGAGGATTGGAAAAATCCCATTCCAAAATCAGATATATCGGAAATGGAGAGAGGTGAAAAGGAACTAGGCGGTCAAGTATAGTGAATCGGCCCTTGTCGGGTAACGACCCCGGACCGATTTCCCTGAGTTTCTGGTACCAACATATGTAGGAAACAGGGTCAAACAGGTCCAGATACCGCCCTCGCTTTCCAGGGCACCCTAACTACCCTCTAAAAAATGCTAAAAATCGACCTTACTTCAAATAATTCGCTCCCTAGCGCATTTCAATGGATCATTCTAAAACACTCTTAAGATATTTTTCATGTTTTACCAATTCAAATATAAATACTTACATATGCGCAGCCTCCCATTTAGGCCCTGGAAGAAATTCATGAAATCTTAAAACTGACTTTTCTCATGAAAATTCTGTGGGTGGACGTTAGCGAATCATCTCATCGTGTTTGTCTGGTGATTTTGTATCGAAAACCGTTTCAAAACATACAATTTTTGCGGGTAGAAAGTGGCCAAAAACGCGAGAAAACCGTTTTTAAAAGAGCTTTTGACCCAGTAAATAGCCTTTTCTACGCATGCGAATCCGTGCTTTGCTCTGATCGTCATTCTATCAAATAGTAATTTGAATCACTATTGAAATGAGCCAAGCTGGACTCGGTTCAATGCAGTAGAACCCAAGTTACAGCTGTTTTAAGATTTGAAAAAGTCTAAGGTACCAAATCCGTGAGCCCTTGAAGGGCTCGAGGACATTTCCCAGCTTCAAACGCTTGTATCTCCAGTTCTATTGCATCAATTGACATCCGGAAGTTCGCATCTTGAAGAAAATCGAATCAGCTATCAATTGAAATGAAATTCGGGACTAAGGTTCTACGCGCATGCGCAGAATAATCGATAATAATCACATGCTCGGTCTTTGGACCGCATCGATTCATTGTTGATATCATACATTCATATTTTCGAATTTTTCGAGGAATTTCCATTTTTTCCGGTTCCGGCAAAACTGTGGCGTGACAGTCTGTTTATTTTGCATCGACGATTTCTCCAAACCATAACAATTTAGAGGCGCAAAGATAAGGAAAAACGCGGAAACAATCTCCAATCCTTTCTTGACTCCAGTGAATACCTTACTGGTGCATGCGTACAAATCTACATATCCGAGAATGATTCCATGTGGTCATTAACTTCTTCGCCCTTGTTGCACGACAGGTACACTATGAAACTATGACAGCCTCAAGTATGATAGCGTTTGCTTGCGCAGTAGTGTTTCATTGTTATCCATGGTTCATGTTTCCTATTTTGAGCGCAGCAGGTAAGTCCCTCTCGGACGAATATTACACAGACACACAGAAAAAAGTTCTGACCTAACTCACAGACAATGATACCTTTATGTTTTTGGGGTCGCTGAAACCGAATCCGGGGTCAGTTTGGTTCCAGCATGTCAAGATTCTGACATAACCTCGAAAAACCATGATTTTCTGAGAGTACTCGGAGCTGGTAATCAGATCACATTGGGCTTCTCACTATCTCCATGTTTTTGGAGTTGCTGAATCCGAATCCGGGGTCAGTATGGTCCCAACTTGTCCAGATTCTGACAAAACCCCAAGAAAAACCATAACTTTCTGAAAAACTCTGAGCTGGTAATCAGATCATTCTAGATTTGTTACTGTCTTTATGTTTTTGGGGTCGCTGAGTCAGAATCCGGAGTCAATTCGGTCTCAGCATGTCAAGATTCCGATATAACTTCGAAGAACAGTGATCTCGTTCAAATACTCGGAGTTGGGAACCTCAATGCTGGTTAGACTACACCAGTCCTATAACTTTTGGACTACAGAGTGCGATTCTGAAGCCCATTCGACTACAACTGGTCATTTCCGCCATATGACCTTAAAATCGAGGATTCAACGAAAAATTTCCGGATGAAAATCGTGACATAACCTCAAAAATCATGCTTCGTTAGAAAATATCATACGTGGAAGTCTGGCTATACTACTTGTAAGGTTTTGGGGGTCGCTGAGTTCGAATTTGGAGTCGACCCACTCGAATAAATCAGACATCTTACATAACCTCAGCACACTGTAGTAGATGCAGCCAGTCGTGTTTTTGACTCAGGATCGTACGTTTTCAGCAACATATCAAAGTTATGAAAAGTCGGAGGTGAGACGAAAACATGATAGCAGATTTTTGTCGGATACTGAAGCAAGACTTATCAAAATATGACAAAACCTCCTACACTCGTATAAAATTCATCACAAATCTCATGTGGGCTCTATTCTTTCTCGATGCTATAGCGGGTCCTCTTATCTTCGAACAACCTATGGAAAGTCTTGCGTTTTCTTTCACCTTTCAGTAGGTCTCGCTTCAACATCCAACAAAAATCTGCCATCGTGTTTTCGTCCCATCTCCCTTGGCAAAAAGTTTCCATAACCTTGATATCTTGTTTCCTAGGTTCACATACTGGCTCTTTGAGATCAAATGGGCTCGAAATTTGGACTCGGGTACCTATGAAATATTGACGTTGCATACATCGTTGATAAAATCCGAATACTTTCATTGAAGCATAGCTTTTTGAGGTTATATGAGCGTGCTGACCTCAGGAATTCCCACAGAGTTATCAATTCAGTTTATGTTGATGGAGGTACTTGCTGGGATTGCAGCTTGAGTATCCTTATCTCCAGCTCCAAACATCTCCATCAAATCGTGGTTTTTTGAGGTGATGTCAGAATTTTGAGATGCTGGGACCAGACTGACCCCGGATTCGGATTCAGCGACCCCAAAAACATAAGGACACTGTTGAAGTGAGTGTGATCTGATTACCAGCTCCGAGTACTCTCGTGAAATCAAGGTGTTTTGAGGTTATGTGAGAATCTTGACTTGCTGGGACCAAGCTGACTCCGAATTCGGATTTAGCAACCCCAAAAATATGAAGATAGTGAAAAAACACCGAGTTAGTGTAGTCTGATTACCAGCTCCGAGCACTCTCGTGAAATCCTGGTTTTTTGAGGTTATGTCAAAATCTCGACGTGCTGGGATCAAACTGACCCCGGAATAGAATTCAGCGACCCAAAAAACGTGAAGGTGTCATAGTCTGCGAGTTAGGTCAGAACGTTTCTTTTGTGCGGCTGTGTTATCGTTCGAAGTGACGCTAAGAGTGATTAGAACTCGAAAAGGGATGATCCTCTCTCATCCATTGGACATCTCTGATCTACTTGCCCGATATTGCCCTGCGAGGTCAGGCTCATGATGATTTGTTTCCTAGAGGAGATCTGCTGAGCGCATGCGCGGTGTCCTTCATAAGATAACACAAAGGTCGGAGACTATTTCTCAACAATATGAGAAAAATGATCAGGTAGTGGACTATGGAGGTTGAGCAATCATGTACTTGCAATGAGACCGCAAGCTAATAAATTCTTGAGACCGTAATTCCAGTGAGGTGGGAATCGTCTTCGAATTCCAGAGAAGCTATAAACACGCAAGCTAACAAACACCTCAGACCGGAATCTCGGCGAAGTGGAACTCATCCTCATATCCCAAACAGGCTATCAACCAGCAAGCTAAGAAACGCTCCTGTTCGGATTTTCTGCGAGATCTGGTTTGGATATGAGTCCCACCCTGCTATAATTCCGGTCGTGAGAGTTTGTTAGATTGCAGACTTATAGCCGTTCTGGAATTCGGGGACAATTCTCACCTGGCTGGATTTCCGTCTCGGGAGTTTGTTAGCTTGCGGGTTCAAAGCCTGTCTGGGATTTGGGGTGATCCGCACCTCGCCAAAATTTCGGTCTCGGGGTTTTATTAGCTCGCGGGCTTATAGCCTCTCTGGGATTGAGGGCATTTCCCACCTCGCTATAGTCCTAGTCTGGGGAGTTTATTAGCTTGCGGGTTTATAGCCTGCCTGAGATTTGGGACTCAATCGCACCTCACCAAGATTCTGGTCTCGGAGGTTCGTTTGGTTAAGCTTTCATGGTCGGTCTGGGATTTGGGGATGGTTCCTGCTTCGCTAGACCTCTGGTCTCGAAGGTCAGTTAGCTTGCGAGTTTATAGCCTGTCTGGGGTTTGGGAATGATTCCCCCCACTGGAATTCTGGTCTTGGGAGCTTATTAGCTTACTGGTTTATAGCCTCTCTGGAATTTGGGGGCGATTCCTACCTCGCTGGAATTCTGGTCTTAGGGGTTTATTGGCCTACGGGTTCATAGCCTTTCTGAGATTCGGGACAATTCTCACCTCGCTATAATTCCGGTTCTGGGGGCTTCTTAGCTTGCGAGTTGGTAGCCTGCCTGAGATTGGGGGCTCCATCCCACCTTGACAATTTCGTGGGCGGGGTGGGATTGGGGGGGGGGCCCCCCCCCCCCCCCCATGGAATTCCGATCTTGGGGGCTTATTGGCTTGCGAGTTCATAGCCTTTCTGGATTTTGGGAATGGTACCCAAGCTGGCTAGAATCCTGGTTTCTGGGGTTTATTAGCTTACGAGTTCATAGCCTTTTTGGGTTTTGGGGAGGATTTCCTTGCCAAGACTCTGGTCTCGGGGATTTGTTAGCTCGACGATTGATAGTCATTCTGAGATTTGGGGATGGTTCTCGACTCGTTTGAACTCTGGTCGGTACATACCTTCCCTGGAACCTAGAGGAAAAATCCAGTCTGTACCTCTCTTCCTTCGCGAATTATATGTATCTTCCTAATCTCACCCTGCCCAATGCAGTAGTTGTATTTTCATGGAGTTTTTACGGGGAAACGGTAAATTTCAGAGGAGAACTCCAAGGGAACATTCCTTTTGTAATCAGCAATAAGTTCAGGCTATACGATTCTCCATATGAGATTCGTTTTTTTTTCGGCCCGCCGCTTTGGGTCTGCCATTTCATTCTTCCAAAATCTGATCACGGATGATGATTCAATGGAATAAAAACATGTTCTTAGGACTTAAGCCGGATCAAGAAATCGATGAATCCCATCAAGTTTCCAGGACTATTCCGAATCCGGGGAAAATCTTTTCGTTTTAAAAAATTTCCGGAAAATCCAAGATATTTTCCGAGGTCCGCCAAGCTATACCATATGGTCTCTGAATAGATCTTTCATTCAGGAAAAGGATCAAATCTGTATCTCTCTATGTCCCCGAAATGTCGGGATTTTTTCATGGATTTTGCCTATTCCTCAATACGGAATTTGGTGTTTCCTGAATTTTGGTCCGCCATTTCGGGTCCGCCCTGTTTTGTCTGTTTTTCCAAAATCTGATCACGGATCATGATCCAACGGATATCAAAACATGAGTGTAGGGTCTTAGCCAGATCAAGGAACCGATGAATTTCAGCCAGATTCCGGGATTATTCCAGATCCGGGGGAAATCTTCTCTTTTCCACAATTTTCCGAAAAATCCCAGTTACTTCCCGAGGTCTGCCAAGCTTTATCGTATGGCTTCTGAACAGATCTTCCTTTTGGAAGAATGATCAAATTCGTACCTCTCTTTGTTCCCGAAATATCTGGATTTCATCATGGATTTTGCCTATTTCTCTGTGCTCGATGTAGCATTGGGATTTTCATGAATTTTTCACGGGAAAACGGTGCATTTAAGAGGAAAATACCAGGTGAACACTTTTTCTTGTAATCAGCCTCAGAATTAGGTCATATTTTCTTCAATGCGGAATTCGGTGTGTGTTGGACATTAGTCCGCCATTTTGTTTCTCCAAAATTGAACCACAGGTTATGATTCAGTGCCCATCAAAACATGAGTGTATGGCCAGATCCGGATGCAAAAATCGATCAATCCTCAAATCCGAAATCGAAAGGCAAATCCGAAAACTATCTTAGATCCGGGGAACATCTCAATGTTCCCAAGATTTCCCGGGAAATTCAAGAGATTTTCCAAGGTCCGGCCCAGTTTTCTTGTATGTCTCTCGGATAGACCTTTCATTCAAAGAAAGAATCAAATTTGTATCTTTCTCCGTTCCCGAAATATCTGATTTTGAAATGGGATCTTTCAAAATCTCCGATTGTGCGGCAGATTCTACACACGAGGGAGAGAAGATTTGAGAAACATCTCGGCATCTTACCTGAAAACGATCACGAGACCCACACAGAAAAAAAATAGTTTGTTGGGACAACGAACTAGTTTGTTGGATTGACCGAAAACCCTTCTCCGGCAATGATTTCCTGTTTGTTGCGTCAGTAATTGTTGGATTTACCGAATCATTCGTCGAGTTTGTCAAATCAGACTCTGACAAATTGTTGCAGTGATAGAAATCATATTCTTGACATTAGAGGCCACTACTCTTATGACGGAGTTCACTGATTACACAGCCACACAAAAAAAAGGTCTGACTCAGAACTCTAACTGTACTATCCTCATGTGTCGCTGAGTCCGAATCCGGGGCCTGTTTGGTCCCAGCACTTCAGGATTTCGACATAACCTCAAAATACTATACAATTACAATTTACTTGTGAGAGAGAAAAAGAGAGGAGCATCAGTTTTTTGGACTTGCGAATTATCAGAAGATCAAATGATACTTGTTTGACTGGTTGGTTCAGGAAGCCCACGGCATCAGGCCGATACATTAATTTTTCATCTCATCACCCACTTTCACTAAAAATTGCAATTATATATTCTCTAACGGACAAATGCATCAAGCTCTCTGATCCTTCTTTCCATAACAAGAATTTCGAAATCATCCATCAGTTCCTTTGTAACAACTATCCGCCTAATCTGATCAACAAATATGTACGTAAGAGAACTTCAATGTTATTTGGTAACAGTTTAGTTCTCAGTGTACCTAGAGTTCAAAAAAAGAGAGAAACTTTGAGACTTCCTGGAGTTGTGTTCCCCTACGTTAAAGATCTTACCCCTGCCATGAATAAAATCCTCAAAAAATTTTATATTTCTTCTGTTAATAGCATTGGTAATAAACTTGATTTTATGATCAGATTAGGTGAAGACCCACTCTCAAAATTAGAAAAACATAATATTGTATATAAAATTGATTGTAAGAATTGCCCGTGTACATACGTAGGTACAAGTAAGAGGAAATTGAAGGAGAGGATACGCGAACATAAATTCGATGTTAGAAATGATTCAGATAGGTCAGCTTTAGCCTCGCATGTCAGTTCATCAGGGCATGAAATAGATTTCAATGGGGTTCAAGTATTAGACACTGATAATAGATTTAAGTCTAGATTGCTATCTGAAATGCTAAATATATACTACCACAAAAACACACTCGACCGGATTGAAGATGTAGGAGGATTAAAAAACACCTATAAGTTCTCTATTGATGTATTTAAATCAGCTAGTCAGAGTAGAATTACAGAAGAGTGAAATTGTGATAGTATGTTATATATATTACAGACTGATCTGTTGTAGATAATATGATTGATTATTATACGTTGATAACTTTTGTATCCTATCTACTGATTTCATGCTTAGAAAGTATTATGTTTTCGATCGTGTGTCTCTGATCCCTCAGTCTCGCCTGGGTATCGATCGACAAAATATGTTGATCGTTATTTTAACATCTCAACTTGGCTCCCGGAACACGAGTATCAGAGACTGACAATCTTCATCTAACTTGTAAGTTCATAGAGTGAATCATCTTCAATATTTTAAATCTGTGTTCAAATTTTGAATATCAGTTCTCATCGTAGGCGTGATGCTCGTCCAAAGATTTAATCTCTCAGATAGACTCCGAAATCAATAGATTTCGATATTATATGTGATTGACATCAGCTCCAAATGTATTAGTTAGCTATAAAACCCTGTTGATTGTGAATTATTAATTTGCTGTATGTGTGATTGTCATCTTGATATCTTTTTCAAATTTTAACTTGAAAAGGGCTGTATATACGCAGCCGAAACGTTGCACTATTGAGTGTAAATAAACTAGTGGCAGGATACACCGATAGTTCAATTTTCTTTAATTTGATTTTAAGATTATGTCGGGATTCTGATATACTGCGATCAAACCAACCCCAGATTCGGATTCAGTGACCCTAAAAACATAAAGATGGTATAGTCAGACTCCCAGATCTGAAATAATGTACCAGCTCTGAACTTTTCCATCAAATCATGGTATTTCGAGGTTATGTTAGAATCCTGATATGCTGGGATCAAATGGGCCTTGAATTCGGACTCAGCGACCCATGAAAATGAGGATAGAACAGTCGAGTTCTGGGTAAGATCTTTTTTGTGTGGCTGTTATTCATGTCAAGCAGAATAAATAAAATCAAAATTGAGAACACAAACTTCATTCATAGTGTTCGCTTAGAAGACATGCAAACATCCATTGGGCGTTCTATGAATCATAACCGGAAAAGGATTTGGGATATCGTTGTCGGCCCGACGGGTACTGGAATCAGACGGGTGCCGCGTTGGGCAATGGGTGATGGTGCACCCAATCCTCGTTTTTTTTATATTGCCGGTGAAACCAACAATACGTTTATTTGTCAAATTTACAGAACCATCGTCAGTAGAACCAACGAACTGGCCGGTAAATCCAACAAGTACTGAGCCAACAAATATGAGTCTGTGTCTCCAACAAACTATTTTTTCCGTGCAAGATTGTTAACCGCGTAATGGTCGATTTCTGGGCCCCTTTTTCGTGAAAAAGTCCGGGGAAAATAGGAAAAAATACCTGTCGTGTGGATTGATTTTTGTCGTTTCTATCGGAGAGAATTAGTGTGATCCCGTTTGTTCGAACAAGCCCAAGTCATGTCAGTGGTCTGGATCATGATAAGAGATCAGTGAGAGATCTGCACGGAGGACTGAAGCGAATGGTGCGTCATGAACAGTCAAACAGTCAATCAGTTGACTATTTTTTAGACCAAAACCATAGCAATATCGCTTATCAGATCTAATATAATCGATTGTTGTAAAGGGGTTTGATTGAATCAAAGACCTATTTATTCCTTTCCGAGAATCATTTCTATTGGGACCCACTGCCATGGGTCTCGGGGTCGTCTCTAGGTAAGATTTTCAGGCCACTCCTAGAATAATTACCACTACCCTCACTTTCTCTGCCATTGAACCGTGTCATCAAGGAGTGCATGAACGACCCAATCCGAATGAGATTGCTCTACTCTCAACTCCGATGAGTGATTGAAGAATTTGATCCTCAGATGCCGAAATATTCCCCAAATCATTCCCCCCTCGTGTGTAGAATCCGCTGCTGCAGTTAGCGAAAATACCAGTCTTTATTCAATGCGGAAGAATCTCTTTTTGTTAGCCAAGAAACAGAGAGCATTCGTAAGTATGAGCTATCGATGCATTGTCAGATGCGAGAAACTCATGTTGTGAATATAGCTATGGTATTTTGCACGAAACTAATATTTTCTCTTTGTCTTGAGTCGAAGTTTTGAGCTGAACTCAAGCAGTTCATGTTGTTAAATCCATTCTCGAGAAGGAATCACCTTCAAATGCCGCAGATTCGCATTTGGTGCAGGATCTTTAATTACAAAAATCTCCGCTATCGGAATTGGAATTGTAGATTACGAAGTTATTTCCAAGAAACTGTCCAGAATTTTCAAATCTACGAAACTACGAAACACCATCAAATTTTTTTGGAGAGTTAGAGATATTGACAGCATTTACGATTCGTAATCATCTCCATATCCACGAAACTAACAAGGGGAGACCAGGACCTCCGGGTGACCAATCTTCACCAAAGTTTTTTTACACACTCGTACTACCTAGAAAATGAAGTATCTCTTCCATCTCTTGCCAATGGGCACTCTGGACGAAGTTAGAAAATGATCAAATTCCTGATTTCTCATGCTTTTTGGGTGTTTTTCTCCTATTCACACATTGATGCTTGTGTCAATCCATCCAAGTCAACCGACTAACTTTTGAAAGTTACTGGCAACTTTTG
>JAPYYZ010002936.1:0-12274 GCA_030522705.1 Eretmocerus eremicus | reverse complement strand
CTCCTTCTTCATTCGGAAACACAAGCTGGGAGTGAGTAGTAATCATCTCAACGAAGAAGATTGGAATATAGAATAGAGAAAAGTAGCTTCCGTCACAGATCACACTGAAGTTCATGAACAAGTTCATGTTAAGGATGATTTCGAGAACAATAACGATTCTGCCCATAACGTCAATGATTGGAGAAGTGATGGATTGGGATATTTTGTAGGATTTCAGAATATGCTACAAAAATTATGGCAATGATTTCCGCAAGACTCGCTACCTTTGTGAAAATTATCCTTGACATGAACTTGTCCATGATCTTCAGTGTGATTTGCAACGAAAGCTAATTTCCCCCATTCCATATTCTAATTTTTTCCGTTGAGATGATCACTACTCATTTGCGACTTTTGTTCCCAAATGGAGAAGAAGTAAAACGACTCCATACCTGAGAACTCCCTATTCGATTTCAGTTACCGCCTTGTTTTCACATCGATCAACTCGTTTACAAAGAACAAGCATCTAAGATCGATTTTTGTCTTGAAAACTGTTTTTGGATCCCAACTCGCACTTATAAAGTTATTTTGAATATCATTGAAAAATTGATTGGGTAACAGTTTTCCAAATCAACTTTTTCCCCAAAGGACACTCTTCCCAAAAAATCTTTGCTCAAGAAATATCTCTTTCCAAAATACGATTCATTGTTCAAAATTCAACGTGGTATCCGAGAGCCTTGAGGTATGTGATAATATCATCGTTTGCCGCATATTCATGATATGCAATAACTATATGACGAATATTTCCTTCAATTTATCTCCTTTTCTTAGCCGTGCGTCGCCTAATTCGTTGATCATGCTGCAATTGACGCTACATGATTTCTGTGTCAGCTTATTCTATTGTTGATTCATCAAAAAATACGTACAAACTAGAGCGATGCTCCGCGACCACAGTTTGTAATCGATTGTACCAACCTTCAGAGAGATTGTTTGCTCGAGCTGTGCCCTCTAAGACTGAATGATACTGATTCCATAGACGTGGTGGATATCTAGGGTGCTCAGCAATAATTCTAATGCCGACTCCATTCCGTCGACGAGTAGCAGTCAAACGACGGATGTAAGTCATCTCGAAGTATTCTACTACAGGTTTCAACTCTTCAGGCGAATTAGCAAGTACCTCTCTGAAATGATCCTCGACCTCTTCTGCGGGAATGGAAGCTAAAGCGCACATCATGTGGAACCCTATCTTTATGCTTCGATCATCACTGTTGTAAGCAGTTGCGAGGCCCTCGGAGATAACATGGCGATATAACCTCTGGCAAAGATGAAAAAGACAGCATCTCGCCCGGTCCACCCCGAAAACTTCCGTCGCGGCATTGATGATGGCGACTTCAGAGTCAGACATGATACGTGTAGGTCTAGTTAATAGATCTAATCGATGCCCTTCTTGTGAAATGACCCTGGATACCGTCGCGTACGCTGACTGTCGTTTATTCGTTAAGAGAGCATGGACGAAATGCAATCCCAGGATCTGCGTACGTCTATTCACCCCAACTTGAGTCACTGCTCCAAGGATTGTGAAAAGTTGGGAGAAAAGAGAAGGTGCTGTCTTGAAGGTGCCATCGATAAACCAAACATGACATCTAAAAAGTTGCACTAAATTTTCTGATGAAGCAGAAATCAGGATCCGTTCAAAATCTTCCTCATCTTCCCCATCTTCGTCATATTCTCCATCATTGTGAAAATCGTAGATTAGAAATCTATTTCCCCCAAAAGTCTGCGTGTAAGTGATCGGTATCTCTTCCAAATCTGATAAGCGAGTTGGATTTGGTGGCAGATTCCTCAAACGAGCTCGTGACTACTGCTTCGCTAAATTAGGACGCTTTGGTATCTCAGCCAAAATCTCTGCGAATTGGAGATCGTTCTATTGATTTACTCATTCGTAATAGATATCACCCATACCGAACGGCAAATCACTTCCTGAACGGAACATCTCGCAATCCTCTCCTTCAGATTTGAGAAGGTGGCATTTTGAGATGATGATCTGCAGCTCTTTCAACCGCCGCAACGACTCGCAGAGCTCCCACAGCTTCACGATTTGGTGCATGATTATGCACTGATACATCTGGTTTCTGGACTACGACCAAATTTGCATCATCTCCTGGAGTGATAGCTCGAGCGTAGCACTCGCTTTCATTCCTGCAGTTCCAATATCTTCGTGGAGAGTCTTTGCTACCGGAGTGTTTATAATACAGATATCTATCGACGTGAAGAAAAAACGTTTTCCTTGAACGTATCTGCTATAACTCGAGCGATTTCCAATATTTTTTTTATTTACAAGGTTTATCTAATGTATTTTCCAATTCAGAATTTGGAAAGGTGTTCTTGTCCCGAAGTATAACCAAAAATGATAACAAACATCACTAGGCAGTGAAGTGTGTTAGGGAGTGAAGTTTGTTCTTGATTTCGTGTATCAATATAGCATTCTCTCTCGTGATTTCATGAGCGATAAGCTTCTGAAAGTTCTTACCGATGAGAGAATATCTTTTGGGGAAGGTGCTCTTGGGAAGGAAATTTTTGGGAAAAATGTCCATTGGGAAAAAGGTTGACTGGGAAAACTGGATTGGAAAAACTGTCCCTCTACTCCGATTCCATACTTGAGAACCTTTTTATGATATCCGTTCTTCCCGTACTTTCCATTCTTTCCATCGTCAGAGTGTGCGAAGTTACCAGTAATCAGAGTAAGCGATGTCATGCGTTTCCAACACCTAAAAGAAATTTGGAACCCGATTGATGAAGTCTAGTGTCACTGTAAAGAATTGAGTGAGACTCTAGGTAAAAATTAGTTTAGTAATAGGGGTTTGTTCTCATCGTTCGAGAAGAGATACATCCACTTCATATATGAGGTAGTGCTTCGTGCGTGCTCATTTGGGATGTTAAAACTTTTCCAAGTTATGCGTACAAGTCCGTATCGTGTTGATTAAGCCTCTAGGGCCGTGCGGGTTCTGCAGGACCCAAGATCATAGAACGTATTTTCAAGGTTGTGACCAAACCCTTGAAATGATATAGGTCAAACTTATCTCATTCATTCCTAACAAAGGCCTCTCTCCACCTTTGTGGTTAGTGAACCATCAACTACTCGTGTCATCGGGTTAAGGCCGATTTTGAGGAGAATTAAATTCATGCATAGTGGCCTTTCTTGAGCTATGAGGGAGAATCTCCACCACTTGGAATCAATTTCTGGTCAGTTTTCGATGCCCACGGCTCTAGAGGGTTAACAAATGTTGTTGAGATTCAATTAATATCATGTTGAGACAGATCTAGTTTCCGAGATGAAGAATCATGTTGACTTATTGAAAAAGGTTCGAAAGTCGAACCTCGCTCCCTTTGTATCTCAAAATTGACACATTTTCCAGGAAAGTCCTACGTAACCTCTTTTGTAGATTTTTGTAGATTGTAGAACATTTGGACAAGAATGCCCATGAATACTGATTACTGAACGTACCACCTATCATCCAAGCCCAAAATTGGCCTGTTGTGCTAAAGTTAGCCGCTCAGTGAACGAATTCGGGGAGGTGGTTCCAGTACGATATGGAAGGGTACCAAGCTCAAAACTATTCTTTACTGATAGGTCCGAACTTATCAAGAACATAGAACAAGAATAACTTCGATTTAGGAATTGAAGACGCATTCTATGAGCGAAGAGTCACCCGCCAGGAATCTTGCGAGCGCGAAATGTATCTCGAAACGAGTCGGAGAATCGAAGTAGGAGGCACTCTTCATGGCAAATATGAGATGATTGAAAGCACCGCAACAATCTGCAATCAACTTGAATGTCTAAGTAAGTGTTCAATGAACGAGGCATGGCTTATTGAAATTCGTACAGTAGAGAAGACTCTTAACGTGAACTGCCCACAATATCGCAGTCTCGCAGTTTTCCGAAGTTTTGAATCATCAAGGATATTAGAATTTGATCTATAAATCGAATGAAGAGATATCCTGCTTGTTGAGCCAATCTTCCATCGATGAATCGAATCATTTCAGCATTTATGCGGCGTCTCTGATGTACCGAAGCTATTGAAGAAATAAGATTGAAAGTAGCGACGAGAACAATTTTCAGAGCGTTAGGCAGCAAGTTTCATAGGTCTTCTGGAGATTGGAATAGAGGGAAGGTGCGCAATTCTGTTCATAGACCTGAGAACTATCTGCAAGCTATGGGAGGAGTTTTTAGAAATTTGCTCAGAGCTGGTGAAGTAATTTTCAGAGGGTTATCTGAGTGCTCCCACATGTCGAAAATCCAACGACTCCCCAGGAGTCCCAGGAATTGTTTAGAATTCCCCAGTCATTCTCTAGGGCGCTCCCCAATAATTCTCAAAGTACTGTGTCGCCGCGCCTGGGCCGCAGATCAATAATCTCGGAAATCATCCTTTCTCAAATCACCTGTGGCAGACAGAAGGTCGTCTGTGATTTCCGGTCCCGAGTTATGGCATCTTATCCGAGTTTTTACGAGGTTATATCCAGAGCAGCACTGGTCTATGAGCCATTTGCGGAACTTTGGAATGGCTGTCGATTGTCGTAAAATCGAACATCTGGCCCTCGCGTGCATCTCGATCGTCGCGTTTAATTTGAGGACGACGCGATGGATGCGTCACATCACCTACTACGTGTATTAGGGTCTACCCTTCGCTATGCGTATTGCGTTAAGTGACATAGATATGCTGTCAAGGCTTTGCTGTCGTATGATCTGTTCTGATAGGGGATTCTTGTTGACAATCAGGAGGGAGCTTCGTACCTCTCCATCTTCGTTTCGCGTTGCCTCGCTATCAATTTGCTCGTTTTGTAGATGATGAGACGATTGATTCAATCTTCCACAACCGATAACAGTTCTTCGCTCGTCTTCTTTAGTCAGTTATTGGGTTTTTGTGGTTATTTTTCACTCAAATACTTCCACTGTGGTATCAACCTACAGTAGGAGGTTGATAGCATATTAGGATGGAAATTCGTGTACCTTGTCTCTTCGCGAGGATGGGAGTGTTATGATTGTATCTCAATAGGTTTTTTCCATCACGTTTTTGATGCAATTGTTTGAGTTTCGTTCACTTTCAAGCATTTCATATGTAAAATGGTACTTCATAAGTGAGATATGAACGGCATTATTCCAAAACGGAACAAACGCCGTTTGGACTTGTCGACATTTAAGAATTCTTAATGGCTAATTCTAGATCATTCAGCCCAGAGATGGCCGTTCATTGATATTCCTTCGAGAATATGTAATTGTACAGCTCTCATATGAAATTCCGAGAATTTCCTGAACATATCATCACTGATCTCATCATCCTATCGGAATCAACTTGAATGCCAAAAAATCCAAATGCCGGTGGTCCTGTTTCGGATCAAAGCCATCCATAGATATGTACCCAATCAGAAAATCCGTTGGGTATCATGCGGGGCCCACGAGTGAGATGTAACGCCTTGCTTGCGGAAGTCTTTTTATGGGCCGTAGATGGTGTAGTACCATGGGTCTTGAATCATTATTATTATTAAATAAACTCTGCATTGGTTCAGGCTGCACTCAGAAGTTCAGATGAGATAAAAATCTTTCGGGAAACAATTCCTACAATCAACGGTTGAAGTGACCAGTACAAAAGATGAGTATGTCAAGCAAGCACCAATGAAAAGAGCGGGTTGGAGTGCAAGCCTCGACTTTGTTGCACGGTTGCAAGCGTTTGATGTGCTATTAGAGTAATGTTCCTTCAACTCAGCAAATTATGAACCTGTCTGACCTATAGCGATTTTGGATTGGCTATGTATTACGAAAGATTTGGCAATCAAGTAAAATATGGAGTCGTAATCGAGTGGAGTTCTTACTCGATCATCCCAGTCAAAGTGACTCGGAGGAAGGTTGCACAATAACACCCAGGCTCTGAGTTACACATGATTTGAGTCGAATGGGAGTTTACTCAATCAATCGAGGAGAGTCTAATTTTCGGATCAAGTTCTCTACTGTAAATCTCAAACAAACCGCTCATCCACCAGAGTCCGAAATTGTCATAAGGATATACAGCGATGCGAACTGGTCATACTGAAGTATGACCGATCATACTGCGAAGACGGTTGGACAATGATCTCAGAATTACCCCACTTCCAACAGTCATCTCCAGGGCGTGAATAGGCTAACATAACCTAGCAAGGCCTTTCATCATCCGATAAAAGCGTCATGGAGATGCCGTCTAACGCACGCATGACTCTCGATAGATGTATTTTTGGTCCCGATCTCCCATGTCACGTTGTGCCTTCGCTATATTCAGCCCTGCAGTGGGGTATACGTAGTCAACGAGGGTCTGGTGGCGAAAGGCTGGCAAAAATCTTGATGAGGTCTTCGCTAATGAGGCGGCCGCTCGACGACAAGCCGTGCCAGACGATGCCAGAGCCAAGACTCGTTCGCCTGTCGAAAATGAGCCGTCACCATCGTTGCTGGCAAGTCGGTGAGCTGTCCGTCGGTTGAATAATAGCGCGCCTGATTAGCCCTGCCTCGTCTCTCTGAACCCTCCCTCTCCTCCATCATAATGTCTAGCTATAGTTTTCGTGTCTATAGATGGGAGAAAAACGTAGGGCTCTGTCGTCGTTGTCCGATATTTTGGCCCGTGTCAAGCACAATTGTCAGAGCTTGCAGAGCTTGCAAGCACGACATTGTACTTCCTGCACGGCATTCGGTAATTTTGCATTTGAGGGACCTTTGCTGATGTGATGTCGGACTTTTGCTGCTTATATCTTTTCCTGCTTGAATCTCGTTCTCTCTCAACCTACGGATATCAATGGAGAGACTTTTGAATGTAGACCATTGAATACTTATGCGCATATCAGAGTCTTTTGGATCTTGCACATTGAGTCCCAGCGCTGTGTGGAACGAAGAAATCGTGCCATAAAAACAGAATGATGTTGGGCGTCCTACTAAGACATTGAAGTGGGAACACGTATAACAAGTCCTTTTTGGACAATTCGTCATACTGTAGATGAAAAAGGAGCAGCGGGTTTGAGAGACGTCCCAACGCCTGGCATGTTCTGGAGCTCTTCCTCTTCGTTATTACTTTTCCTGTGCAATTTCTTTGCTCCGAAGTTGTATCACACGTATGTCTCCACGGATCTACATGCCAGCCTCTATTCATGACTATTCCTCTCGCAGAATGCTGTTTCTACCTGCTTATTCTCGAAATTGAGCTCATCATCTCGTCATCTGTTGCCGAGTCATTCCAGTCACAACATCGTGTTTTCAATCTGAGCCCTCCCACCGAGGTGAGCCAACGTCGAGGCTTAGTCTCGGCCTGTCTCGTCGAGGTAGATTTTTGCAGTCGATTCGTATTTTTTCGGGTGGACTCTCGTTTTTTTCCACGATTGCAAGTGAAAAATCGCGCAGGACCTCTTAGAGTCGATATTCCATATGAGTTCAACCTAAACATCCCTCATCTTCATCACCCTCACAGACGAGCAGCAAAATGTTGAATTGCCTCGTTTCGAAGTCACAAAAATATTCCAGTATTTTCAAGGGATCACTGGAAATCCGACCCTTATGAGAAGAATCCCAACTCATTTGAGCAAAGAAGTATTCTGCTGATGCGTCTGTAAGGAGCTTGAACTTGATTTCAGATTCTGTTTACCCATTCAAGAAGCTGCTCGTTATCCGGTCGGCGGTAAAACTTGCACACTGTGAATACCGAAAGTGGATGGAGTGGGTAAAATCGAGCGCAAGCGCCAGGAATGTGGGAAGAAAGCGGATGGAAGCTCCCGTGTTGCGGAGCGCTGGCAACTACGCGATCAATTCAAATCCTGCCTACTTGTACCACCAGCAACTGCGGCAAATTAAGTGAGATTTGAGAGGACCAACGATGGGAAGACTAACTGTCGAAGCAGAAGCGAGGTAGAGGTAGAGAAAAAACAGGATTCTGAAGATTACATGGTCCAAACTCAGGAATGAATGTCAGACCCACACGGGATGAGAATCTCTTCTTCGATTTCCGTATCATTCGCCGACAGAGCTTGGAAAACAGAGCACTCGTAACAGACCAGTTCGATCATTTTCTTCGTGGTCTTTCCGCCCAAACGGTTACAGAGGTAACAACTCTGAGACTGTCAATATATGCATGGCAAGTTCCTTGCCCTCCTGTCGCCTTGATGATAACAGACTGTGGAGAGTATATTGGTCTACTCGACTCGTGGTTCTGTCAAGCGCTTTCGGAGAGATTGAAAGGTACGCTCTTGTAAGTGAAAATGCTGGATCACTTAATCTATAAAATCGATCTTCACTGTGTTATAGAGACGTATGTATTACGTCACTTCTGCACTTGGATAATGCTTCGTATTGACCTAATACCGATTATTCCGTGATCAGGCAAGATTTCACTATGTTTCGGGAGTTCTCCTTCTCCTTTCTTCTGTTTTCATTTTGATTGTGAAATATCACTCGGTGATATTAGGGATGGCTATCCACAACCAATGGAAAAAACTCCCATCTTGTCAGTGCTTGATGCATGAAATCTATTGATGAAATCTACTGACGTAGTGACAGGAAAAGACTGTCAACTTCCGATGCCCAATCACGCTAAGATCCTGTAATGTATCTTATTATCACACGACATGAAAGTGATTCTTGATTCAACATCTTCTATTGCAGCTTCTGTCCCTCATAGGATCCTTAGACGAAATTCGAATGAACGTCTTGGTGGAAAAAACTATTGAGTCGATGAATTCAGATGTCATACTCTCAAAAGTGACTTTGTATATAGATTGATTCATCAAATTTCAATCAGCCACTCACCTTGCGCGTCAAGCATCTGCTGCCAATTTGAATGAGAACCCATCAACTCAAGCACGCACGCGACTCGATATTCTCACGAATACTCCGATATCACGGTTCATTCGAATGCTACCTAACATACCGCAGCATACCGCATAACTCGCTTTCATCGCTTAGAACTTTGGCATTGAAAGAAAGCAGCATGGGTCATTGCGTGTCGGGCTTCTCCGTCGATTCCGGCTATGCGTTTCAGCAGAGGCGATAAATGGAACGCCACCCCTCCCTCAACGTGTATTACCCATAGCGTTATAGGTTAGTCCGGGGTCTCGAATGAGTTTGACGTGAAATTGATTGAAGCCCGCCGGATATATCGCCTACGCGGAAGGATATCGGCGGTCACGCGACTCCGCTCGCGGCTCGCGGAAACTTCTCACGTCGCCACAAGGCGCCGACCTGACAAACGTTCGCAATTCTACTCCATCCTCGCGCTCAGGAATCCGATCGATTTGCTCGACTATTCAAGTGAAATCAAGCGCGATTTATCCCTCTAGGAATGCACGTCCGCGCATAGAGACTTAGGCCTATATGTAGGTCTTTGATGGAAATATTGGATGTTAGCACGATTTTCTTTCTGGATATAGGTTTGGGTTGCAGATCATGAAATTTTGATCGACTCTTATGAGCTATACCCAAAATAGGATCTGCCATTCAGCGTCCCTTTCCTCGAGTACCGCCGCTGTCCTGAGTTGATTCCATACAACCCTCTACCAGTGATCGAATTCAGCACTGATTCAGTTTCTTATGAAGTCTCTAGAATTGATGAAAAAATTTAGATATTACAGGATCAAGCCCTGGACTCGATTGTACTTGCCTCATTGAGAATCTATAGGTTATGACCCTAGGTTTCGATGTAAAATAAGAACCTACAGATTTCCCACTAAGAATCGTGGTGAATCAGACTTTCAGAATGGTCCCAATTCCTCCAGGGCTTTTCGTAGATCCTAATCGGACAGAGCAACTACTGATTTCAGAAAAAGCTATGATGAGCTCTATGGAAATGCGAAAGCCCACTTTATTATGAATGAGACCCACAGCTGGTGCCATTTTTCATCTACGACGTGGCGGAACTACTGCTGCACAACTACTAGCACTATTATAGAGCCGTAGCAGCCATTTCAAAGTACAAAACGCTTCACCAGATAGCGAACTTGAACACAATAAAGATGTTCGGGCTATAACTTTTTGGCGAACTGTTATGGTCTCTTCGATCGTTTCTCTAGCACTGGACTGACCGGTTTATTCGGTCGAGGTGAAACGCTTGGAGACAAGTGAACTAACCACGGGATGCCTGAAATCCCCATCATGCTTGGAACAGATCACGGATGATGGGAGCAAACAACTGGCCGCTCAGTGCAACCAGTATCTAGTCTGATAGTCATTCCCGTTTGTACTGCCACGCCATCGTTTGATAACGATACCAATCACATGAGTTTCTTTTCTGTGGTCACAAAGGAGTGACGACTAAAAAGCCAACCTGAATGTAACAGCCTATCCTACTGGTTTGATGATTTCTGGTTCAAGAACCACATGGTCATTACTATTTAGTGCAACATATTTGCTGAGGCATATATGAATCCACGTGGAATTGCCATGGAGGGTCCTTTGTGAATTTCCATGGAAAATATGACCATGTTCAAAAAAATCCAATGATGCCACTTGAAATTTCTTTTCTGAAATTCATGCGGAAAGTTCTTCTTGATATTTCCTATTTCATCATTGCATTTCAAGATTTACGTAAAACTGTTCTCAAATTTGTCTTTTTCGAGATCGTCATCAAAATTAATCTGGATACCTTCAACGAATAATATGATCTCTGCATTTTTTCTCTATGAAAATCGTCGATGGAATCGACGTGGACAGTGGGATCACTGGACTTCTACTCCGGGATCCTCTACGTAAAACTACGGAGAATACTATTTGTAATTCTGAGATTTCCACTTAGACTTCAGAGCGCCTGTCCGCAGTTGTCAGATACTTGTATGATTACATAACACTAAAACAGAGATTCACTACAATATTTCACATCATTCTGATCATTAATATGTCTTACCTTTGCACACTATTATTCCCGAAATTTCTCTCATCTTCTCGCAAAATCCGACAACCTGATCATTGAAAAATTCATGATGCATGCACCCCCTGGACAGTCACACAATATTTATCGCAAAATTTCCTGGTCTCGAACTGAATAGCCACAGATTCAACTCCCTAACCCTTTCACGATGATGAGAGGTAAAGCATCTCTTGATTCTAATTCGGATGAAGGAGAATTATATGCTGATCATGTCGCCGTTCGAAATCCGTGCTTTGACACACTCATTTCCATCTGCCATCGGATAAAATCCAGATTACAACATCATTTGCCTATCCGAGCTTCTTGGAAATTCAACACTAATCAGTTTCTCTTACCGAGATTAGCGCGTTGGAATTCGTATCCTACCGGAAGCTGCACAGCTCTGACACAGCCCGAACTCGGGCGTATTGTGGTGAGATATTGCCTCGAGGCTCAGATTTTACACGTACCGTGAGAGCGGGGCAAGTTACTGGCGGCCCGAGCCGTTGAACGAAGAGCTTACGGGGGATTCGGTAGCTTTGCCAGCTCTACGCTTCCTCATTGCCACGGGCATACGCGTGGATTTGTGAATGTGTATTGTGTTCATGTGTAAGGAAGGTAGAGAGGATGAGAAGTGTGCCTGCTGCAAGAATCTATGAGGGAGATCACTTAATTTGTATAAAAGTATGGCCAGAATGGACTTCAGGTTCCTGCTAGGAAGATTGGGTGCTGGAAAGCAATCGGAGAATGGAGGCTGTTGTATGAAATTCTTGCCACTCCTGTAGAAGCCCAAAAACGCATGATTCGAGTGATGCAAGTATGTTCTGCATTGATTCTGCTTGATCCGTCGATCAAGCGAATTGTTGGAACCTACATCCTAAATCCCTTTGACGTAATTTTACGTCGAAGCTCCGACGGAATCGCTGTTCGACGTGAGATCAATATGATTTCGGGATGATGGAGGGATCAGCCCGACGCTCGACGTCACAGAGAGAGTCATCTCGAAGCTCGGGGTGACGTGTTACCGGATATTTGTTTGCCTGTTCCAGAGAGAAATGAAGTATGATTCGTCTTTGAAAAGATAGATTGTGATGCTGAGACCTGAACTCAGACTGTCCTTCTACTAGTGCTTAGCTACTTTTATTGCTCCCACAGCCTGTCTAATCTCTGCACTTGAAGTTGGATACTTTCTTACTCCTCCCATAACCTCCAATTTGGAGAGAAAATTGAAAAAAGGTGCAGAAAGCGACAATTGTGAATTCTTGCAGAAATGTTGAACAAAGTATTTACTGATCACTGGGAATTTACTAGAAGGATGCAATACTATTCAATGAACTTTCAAAAGCTTACGCATAGATCAGCTTTGTGGCTGTTCAACCACTCATCTTCTTGAC
>JAPYYZ010002935.1:0-12276 GCA_030522705.1 Eretmocerus eremicus | reverse complement strand
TTTAGGGGGTCAAAAAAAATGCATGAGGCCAATTCCGTGACTGCGGCGCTGTCGGTATCAAACGCGGGTTGAGTCACCGTGGCAGAAAGTGGTTCGACCCTTTCACCGCAAGAGGCGGGTCAATCAATGTCATCTCCCAATTGAAATGCGGGTCAAATGCAGCCCCGTACATCAAGTTTAGATAACGTCGACCGGGATTACTTCGCAATTTTTTTCAGCTTTGCCGTTACTGTTTTCCCTGTGACTTGGAAACGCCACGATGAAAACATCTGTAACTTGAAAAGATGTCGGATATACCGACCTGTAGATTCCTGTAAGATTTTCGACATCTGTACTTTTCTAACTGCATCGCGAGTACTGATCAAACCTGTCCTAAATCATAGTAATACGGAGAGAATTATCCACACAATCGGGGGCCGGTGAGTGTATTGGGCGACAATCTGTAAATGAGCGGATATCGTGGTCGAAAGTTCGCGGAGAGCGAGGCTATGCAGCTTAGATCTGCTCTATTTAGAGAGGGAGACACTACCGATCATCTGCCGCACCACACGCCGGGTGTAGTTGCACCACGATTCATATTTGTCCAAGAATGTGTGGATCGGTGCAGAAACCACTGAATTATTGGAAAACTTCCGACAGAGGGTATATCTAGGGTCAACCTTCCAGCTCGGGGGATAAATGGGATGAGCGCCTTTACGGCTGTTTACATCTGTGTTGATGCTGCGGACGTCACACCACTACGTCGCACCACCGCACTGACAGCAGACAAGAGCCGTGGGCTTCTACTCCGCGGCTGTCGCACGTGTGCCCGATTAGGAATTTAAGTATGGCGCGGATCCGACGCCCTATCCGTGGGTACCCCTTACCCTACTAGGGACCCTGTCCGGATTTCGACGATTTGGTAGACAGTTTTGGATCAGTTCCCTATCCAGTTACCCGCACTTAGGGATATCCGAAGTACTTCCCTACCACGGCCTCATTACTGACGAAATACAAACAACTAAAGTTGAGGATTGATCCTCTTCGGGTATACTGAATGTTTTATCATAATATATAAAGTTCAGAATCTAATGAGACTTGACGTATTACTAGATTGACGATTCATTTTAAATGCCTGATAAAGATATAACAGGGTTCATATCCTCCTCCTCTCTTTTCCTTTTTTTGGGTCGAGAAATACTGTCATTTACTTCCAGACCTTCCAAAAAAACCAATCTTGGGATTTCCCAGACGAGTTTCCACATCACAAATATCGTCAATAATCTTCCCCAATTTTACATTAGAGAGTTTTGCAGCTTCATCACTCCGAATTTCGGTTGACAACTATACTTGCGAACGACTCATCTTCGTCTTTAGTAGACGACTTTTGCTCGCAATTCTTCTACTCAAAGCTTTACGCAGCCGGCATCTATCGATTTTGTCTTGATCGCCCATTTTTCTTTTAGTAGAGGGCTTCAATTGTTCAAGAAATACTAGCTCGCACTTCCATTACGCTCGGTCAATATCTGTCCACTGCTGTCAACGAACCGAATGAAGAAAACGTATCAAACGCTTCATTGATAAATCCAAATTTCTACCATATCCGGAGCTGATAGGCACCCTGTGCGGGTAGCCCTAAATCGGGGCACCCGAATACGGAGCTACATCCGTGGCTGACCACCGAGCCTTGCCACTTCCCCAAGAAATTCTAGGGGTGCCCCTGGCACAGCCGGATAGGGTATCCTATCTGAGGTCCGGGTGCCCCTGAAAATTTTCTAATCGAGTGATTCTATCGATTTTCGGGTTTGAAAACATTATCAAACAAAATCAGTGAGAGTGAGTTTGACGAGGAAGAGGCAAGTGAGGCCACTGACGCCTCGTCTTGCTAACAGTGCCAAAATGTCTATCTCAAATCTAAAACATCAGCGTGATCGGGGCAGTTTATCGTGAGAGGGTGAACTGTTATTGACACTGCCAACAAAAAATTCTTTGTTCCCATCCTCACGATGGATCTACACATCACAATGTCTGCACTTGGGTGGAACTAACATGCTATGATGAGGAGTATGGCAATATTCTCTCCTGTGATACTCCACAGTTTCTAGTTCTCTCCTTCGACGGGATGACTTCAAAGCCAGATGCAGAAGGATTCAAAAGCTGCCTGGAAAGAGTTTTTGGCCTCGATTACTCTCGCGAGCGAATAAAATACTATATGAAGTATTTGATAAGGTGGTAGCAGGTGCTCTGAAATCAATTACTCATGTATTTCTACTCTATCCCACCAACGTGAGGAACTACTTGCTCTTGATGATTAGGATCTTGACGTCATGATTTTTGAGAGGACTGTATGCGACTCAACTCTGCTTTTTAACTATACTATTCGCAGAATAGGGAACCCGCATGACTTTTGATTCTCACTTAAATCGATAGTTCACCTAAAAAAAAATCTAATTAGAATACAGTTTTTTTCTGTGGTCGTTATCTATATATATTCAGCGATGTTGAAAATATGAGAAATCCGAACCGCGATTCAAATTGATGTCATTTGGTTGTGACGTCACGACGGGAGCCGCCGATACACACATGCGAGGCTCGCTCTCAATGTGTGTATGCATGAGTAAGACGCAGGGCCGCAGCGCCCGGTCCGCAGCTGACAACTATTCCTATGAGCGACTTATCGTTGAATTTGTACCCATTTTTCATCTCAGTTCATCAACTAATTAGCCACAATCCCTTTTTTTAGCAGCCCATAGTGTAGCTTAGTCTGCTGGCATGCTGTGTGCTGCATAAGTCACCAAAAAGAGAGACTTGAACTGTCCAACTTGGGTCATAAGTTACTCAGATTGGATATCTCAATATCCGTTTAGGTCTAAAAAGCATTGCAGAACATGATTCATATGTGTTGACCAAAGTGCTACAAAATATACGGAGGGATTCTGATTCTGCAATCGCTGCACAGGACTCTGAGCGGTGAGGTATCCTCTCTGCTCTCAAAGATTGTTGTGTGACATGTCAGCCACAATTCTGACTGTTCAATCGTGTGAAAATTTGAGCACAACTCTACAGATCAACTATCTCCTTCAAGAGAATGTCGTGGTTTATTTTATGCAATGAATTTGAGTTGTAACAGTGATTTTCCTGTCTGCCTATTTCATCGGGAAAACATTCCCATCTTCAACACAGTGTCTTCTTGATCCGCAAGTTATCATTGAAGAGATGGAAATCATCATGATGGTGGAATGAATGTTTTCTAAATAGTGAAATCAAAAATTCATCAAACATTGCATTTTCGTTGAAATATGTATGTACATGTCTAACATACAGTCTATCAAGTGAAATACTCAACATATCAAAAACTCACTGGATCTCTATTCTATGGCAAATAAGACACTTGCACATACAAATTTGAACTGGTGATTCCATAGCACAGAATTTCACACTGCAGATAAACATTTTAGTACTCAACAGGCACCTGAGGAGCATAATCGTTCCAGCTAAACTTGATAGCACAAAATCAACCATGACATTTTCTCCGAGGAGATGGTTGGATAGGAGAGTTGCGCTTAGATTTTCACTTTATTGGGCAGTCAAAATTGTGGCTGACATGTCACACAACTATCTTTGAGAGGAGTGAGGATGCTTCATGGCCCAGAGTCCTGTGCAGCGATTGCAGAAGCCGAATCCCTCCGTATATTTTGAAGGACTTTGTTCATCACATATGGATCATGTTCTGCAATGCTTTTTAGGCCTAAAGGAACATGGAGATATCCAATCTGAATCACTTATGACCCAAGTTAAACGGTTCAAGTCTCTCTTTTTACTAACTTGAAGTGGTTGAGGCGGTATTTTTCCTAACAATATAAATCGCTGAAATTTTGCATACTAGAAGATTTAATGGTTTGAAAAACATATCAAAATTTCAGGAGGGTCTTCAAACTAGTTTCCGAAATACTAATCCTCCAAGTTTTGACAATTTACACGGGAAAGATGGGGATTTCAGCCTCTGCCTTAAATATCACAAAAACAATACAGTAGAAAAATCTGAAAAAATTCGAACTGATAGCTCATTATGAGAGGAGAATCTCTGTGAAAGTGCGTGAAGATCGTCAATGTGGTTTTAGAGATATCTCATTTTACAATAATCTCATTTTGAAATACTCTCTGACCGCGTGAACCACCTTAACCTCGCAGCACTCAGCATGCCAGCAGACCAAGCTATACAATGGGCTGCTAAAAAGGGGATTGTGGCTGAATAGTTGGTGAACTGAGGTAAAAAATAAGTACAAATTCACCTTCAAAGAGCCATATCCCAGTATCTATGAGTATCGCAGGACAACTTTGAAAGGAGCATCTCAAAGAGCAAAAAAATGCTAACATCTGATAGATTTCAATTATTTTTTGCGATTTTTAGGTGGTATTAGTAGCTTGTGAAGTTCCGGAAAATTTCGAAATTTTTCGCCTTTCATTAGATCAGCAGTATTTTTTTAGGGATAGACCAATGAAAAAGATAAACACCAATCCTGAAAAACCCATCTTAGGGAACGGAAAAATGCTATGTGCAGATGTTTTTCGATAATTTTTTATGCTTTATCCGCCGAAGCCAATGCCAAGCCTTGAAAATGCTAAGAGTCGACGAATTTTAGACTGTTTGGAACTAAACCTGCAAAAAAACATGATCCTTGACTGCTCTCTGGGCTTGCATTCTCTTCAGCACATGGAACCGATCATATTCAAAGAGGAGTCGCACGTAGCATTTTTTCCCTTCTTCAAGATACTTTTCTCAAGATTAGTCTTTCTCTCTCTTTCTCTCTCTCTTTTTTTTTAAAGAGTATAGGCAATTAGACAGAGGGTGGGGGGGGGGAATTCCAAAAATTCCAAAACTTCATAAGATGCTAGTAATGTTTTAGAAAATCGCAAGAAATAGTTGAAAGCTACAAAAAGTTGTCATTTTTCTCTTTCAAAATTCTCTGAGATGTAGCTAAGCTATTTCGAAGTTAATTCAATATCTCGTACACCGATCTAAAATTGATGTGTACGGTACTGTGGGCTGCAGTTCGGGGACCTGAACCATTTCAGCGACTGACGACGAGACCAGAAACGTTTCGTCAGAGCCCACGTGCCCGGTGGGTGCCAATGCCTCTCCAGCAATCTCGCCTTGATTCAAAAAGCGCCCCACATCGGGGCAACCACGATAACGATCAGTCCACGCGGAAAATCTGCCAAAAAGCGCCGGCGTGAATTTTGTTCACCTATAATGGAGCCGCCTGCACGCGGACGAGGCGTGTCGACCACGTGCGCCGCTGAGATTCTCGGCCTCCCGATTTCCATCTCACTTCTCAGCGGTCTTTATCGCGCGCGTTCCGTTTCGACTCCGCCACGATCGTTTACCCGCAGCGGGTCGCAAGAGAAATTAACCTGTTCCCAGCCACAGCTCACCGCTGTTTCCTCGACGAGTTTGGCTAGTTTTTGCACGAGCCATCTCTCCCTTTCTCTCTCTCTCTTTCTCCTCCTCCTCCTCCTCCTTCTCCGAGTCGCACACCTCTCCATGCTGTCCTTTCTTTCATTTTTCAAATCATTAATACGCTCGTACGCAAATTACACGAGACGGCTCTCCAGATTGTGAAATGTCAGCGGACTGATAACCACTTCCAACGCACACAAACAAATTTAAGAGAGAATTGCGATCCACCGCGGAACCACTGCTTTGAGATTTAGAGTAATAATGTAAACAAGTCTATTTGCAAACGCCTTCTGAACATTTTCAAATTATCCTTGAATTCTGATTCTCGATTTCCGTAATAGATAATAATGTTATATCATTGAATCTCAAAAAGTATTCACAACGTAACACAAAGATGAATTCAATTTTGAACGAAAAAGTCTCTTACTAGAGAGACATGGAGCACGAAATGCACGACAAATTCTTAAAATTCTCCAAAGAACCTGCGTAGATTCATTTCAATTCTTGATGATCCCTTTCACGTTGACAGTCTCATACGCTTGAATCATCAACCTTCTAGAATTTTATTGAAAGTAACATTTCGTGAAAAAATTTTTGATAAGTGGAATAGCCATGAGCCCAACTTCAAATCATCATATCTAAATTCCCATTCCACTTGAAGAAGTTTTGCAAGCAGAGAAAAAATGCTAACTTATCTTGTTTCGTCTAAATCAATTTCCCGATCTCTGTCGAGAGGTTGGGTTTCTGGTGAAATATAGAGAAATTTTGGAAAATTGATGCCTTGATGTAATCACTGTTCATTTATTTTCGGAGATGAAGATAGACCAATCCTGAAACAAGCAAGCATCTCAAATTCCACAAGAAATGCTGAATGCGGGTGTTTTTTGATATTTTATTCACACCTTGTAAGTACAAAAAGAACTCTCAAAATAGGAAAGCTCTTCCGTTTGTACATACACGAAGTGAAAAAATTATCGAAAAATAGCTGCTTATAGAATTGTTCCGTACTTGGAGATGCATTCCCCAGATTAGTCTATCTTCATTCCTAATAAAATGACAACTAATTGTATCAAGACGTCGATCCTTCAAAATTTCTCTAAATTTCACCAGAAACTAAAGATGTTGAGAAGGGTCGAAAATTTATTAAAGTTGTACATTTTGCATTTGCACATCTCCTACCTTCGAAATGCTCTTTGCAGAATTCTCTCAGGTAGGATGGGAAACAAGATATGAAAATTTAAAGTTGGGCTCGGAGATCTCTTACCTCTCGAGAATTTGTGCACGGTACCGTAAACCTGGACAAATTTGGCCACCAGGCTACTTTGGTCCACTAGTATTTTAGCCATAACTTTGCTTAGGTTCATCCTAGAACAATCTACGGAGGATCATTTCAAAGGTGAAAATAAGAGCTTCAAATTGTACCCCTCTACGATGTTTTCGAATGAACACATCGCAAGTCATGGCTCCAATACTAGTGGACCAAAGTAGCCCCAGGGTGGCTAAAGTAGCCCCGATTTAGGGTACTGGAAATTACTCTGCTTGGAATTTGAAAAACGGAGAAAAATTGTATTGAATGAGTGCGAAAGAAGTTACTGTATAGGAGGAAAGGAAATCAATCCTAAGATGAGCAAGTATTGAGGGATTAGAGTTCATCTGCAAATTCTCACAATTGGAACATTCAACCCAAAGGTTTTGAAGTCAGTAATTTTACCCTGTGATCTTTGTGATGAATACATTGGTTGGAAACTTCGATAGCCAAGTCATCAGTCGCAATAGACATCTCATTTGATTTTACGGGTTGCTTGAGACGAGTTCAACGTATCCGAGGCGCATGCAACTTGTTGCTTTCGTTGCAGTATCTCGATCATACACGTAGAAGATGCTTGCAAGGATATAAAATTGCCGAATGAGTTTATTTTTCCTCAGAGCCGCTTGAGCATTAATGTGAAATGATTGAAAAAATTGCCGATCAAACTTTTTCTGCGCAAGTCAGTTCAATTTTCAAGATTCGTACATCGCACTGGCGATGTCTAAAAATATCTCTCCACGTGAAGAGGTATTCTTAGCTCGGGGGCCTAAATTGAGAAAAAAAGAGAGAAAGAGAGAAAAGCGCACACGCCGGTTGGATGTTGTATGCAGAGGAAGAAAGGTGAAGGGGGAAGAAGAAAGACGACTCGGCCACGAAAGTATCGTGTCTTGGCACAGCTCGAGCCGCCCTGTACTTATTGCCTCGCTTCTTTATCTGGCCTCGCTTTTTCCGCGCTACCCGTCTATAAATAGCAGAGATGCGTGGGCACCAATTCACGCTGGCAACGATTACCGCATAAGCTTAAAAGCGCTCTAGTCTTTAATTGTATGTGCCAAGGAAGATAATTACTCGGCCATCTCGGGCAGAGGAGTGTCTCCGTGTGTCGCCGAGATGCAAATTACAGCCGAGGCGTTCTTTTTTTATGAATTTATGAGCTCCTGTTTCGAGTTCTCATTGATTCGCCAAAACTCCAAGATGATATCTCAATTGCGCCTTTTATTTTTCGTCTTCTCTGCTTTTTTATTACCTCTGCCATCTCGACACTATAAATCTGGATTAATGGAATTCCACTATTGGAATAGTCGTATACGCGAAAACTTGCCCACATTGAAAAAGTGGCTGGGCTCTAATTGAAACAATTTCAAACTACAATTTCAAATAGTACGTGGGCAGGCGTAGTTTGAAATAGTGGCCAGGCACAGTTCTGAATTGTAGCCAGGCACTTTTTGAAATTTGTATATCTCCAACTGCATTTTGAAATTGTGGTTATATTACAGTCGATTATTTTCCAAACGTGACCCTGAGACAGGACTTGGCATGAGGCTTCGTGCATATCTTTCGGTCCATGATGAAGTTTTGGGTCAGAATCCGAAACCTCTTTAGTAAGGATGTTCGGATCAGGTCATATGAAATAAGTCATCTACTTCTCTCAGCTAAATGAGTCGACTATATCTAATGGCAGATACCTCCCAGGATACCTCGAGTCCTTTTCAATAGTCAACTAAAATATCAAATCGTGGTATACCACAAATTCATTCGTACATTGGTAGCAGATTTTTTTCCAGGTTCTCAATCCACTATTTTGTACGTGGTATACCACTGTGTCAAGTGTGGAAATGAAATCTATTCAGAGAGTATGGTGCTCCATCATTCCTTGTTTATCTGTGAGATAGGTCTTTGCATGAGAGGAGAGGAGAATATTCTGTCCTCGATATCTCTCGAATAACATACAATTTGTAGATTTTTCGGTATTTAAGGCTCTTCTTTCACTTTTTGTGTGGTCTGTCTGTCGTAAGGCAGCCTCGGTCGAGTGCGAAAAAACCTTCAGAAATACTCGAATTGAATAGATTCTCGAGGCATCGTTCAGCGAAAAGACTGCAAAGGCTCACCACACTGTTTCCTCATTTGCATATCAACTCATACATATAAATCAAGAGTTCTAAAAATAGAACAGAATCAATTTTTTCGTCGTGCTACGTCGGAGGTTCAGTGGAAGATGAGGAAATATCTTCTTTCATCGACACGAATCATAATTTAGTCATCCAAAATTAACACACTCTGTATCGCATCGCTGAGCGAGTTATTTCCAGATCATAAGAGGCGACAATCAAAATTTTTCAGTCACATCACCTGCTGTGAAAGCCTATTTATACCTCACGCTGTCCGCATTAATTCTATCCTCAACACATTCGCCCGTCTATCATTGTCGATGAGCAGAGACATTCGAGCGATAAATACCAATGACAGTACGGATGAGATTAAATTATTCACGATAGCTCGGCAGGCGTAATAAAGAGAAGAGGTTCTAGCAAATTCATGTTGTTGAATAACCAGAGTAAGATCTCCCTATGAATCAACTGTTCCGATAAAAAGCAAGATTGCTAATCCGATGCAGATTTGGAGCCTGCAATACATAATTGGGTAATTATTCTCGCGTCAGGGATAGTTTTTCAAAAGGTTTCGACTTTCGTACGTCTCGTCTCTTTCGGGAATCGCGAGTTATTTGTGCCTTGTTGGCGATTAGCGAGTTGAGCCCGAAGCGAAACGATCGGAAATTCCGCGTGGATCAATATGAAAGCGCGCGAGGAGCCAATGTGTCGTATCTGTTGAGTAAGATCGCGACTGGGATTCAATCTGGAGCTCGGTACTTATCTCGCGCTATCTCGCGCAGAGTACAAGACGAGAAGGATAGTCGTGCTGTGGGGAAAAATGACTCGGGAGCAATTGTGCGAGATTGCGCGTGCAGTGACTGCGCGCGAGGGGTCACATGCTTGCAAACGCATCGCGAGCCAGGCTCTCTATCTGCGGCTGCGTTTTTCCCCGGCTCGTCGTTATCGGAGCGAGCTGCTCGCGGGAGAGAGAGAGAGAGAGAGAGAGAGAGAGAGAGAGAGAGAGAGAGAGCGTCTTGCGGGGCGTTTTCGCAACCATCCTGATCTGGCAATGGCGAAGCGAGGAATGTCGAGGAATGCGTGGGAGAGTGAATTTTCGGAGAAGCGGGATGAGAATTGAGGGTGTTTGCTTGCGTTGCAGAAATGCTCGGACCCGAGGGACCCGAAGGTGAAGACGTTCGTGCGGACCGAGCCGCCGAACACGCAGGTGGTGAAGTCGCTGCTGGCGCTGCTGCTGCACTACAACTGGAACAAGTTCAGCGTGATCGCGGAGACGCAGTGGGAGCCGGTGGCCAAATCGCTCGTCGACCAGGCCGCCAAGGGCAACCTCACCGTCAACCACCTCAGGTTCTTCGAGGACAGGCACCTCTGCTGCGAGAACCGCCACGCGTGCTGCGGCGTCGCCTGGTACAGCGCCGTCCAGGAGACCAAGAACATGACGCGCAGTGAGTACCTCCTTGCCAACCCCCTCTAGCCAGATTAGTCGGCGCCATTTCGCGCGATTGCTATCGTGCGAGCGCACTTACCTAGCCAACAATCACTCTTATCTGCCTTGTTGATCCCTCCGCTCCGCTATACTCGCTACCTTCTCCTTTATCGTTAGATAAACGCACAACTTTTCTATTCTTCTGTCCCAACTTTTCCCAGCAAAAGCACAAATCTCCGCTCAACATCTGTATGCTCGGCGTCTTATCTCCCTGATGAAAATATTTACAGCGTCGATAGCAACACAGCTTGCTTCAGGCAGCAAGCTCTTCTAGCACTGCGCGATACTCCACTGTCAGCGAGTGTTGAATCATTCGTACGTAAAAGCGTTATGTGCTCGCCCTCTCTAGGCTAATTATACAGTCTTACATGTGCGATTCCTTCGAAATAGCCGCCCGATTTCGACCCATGAGCCGCAAAAAACGGCAAAGCATAATTAGTCAAATTTCGTTCTCTACGAGGGTTCTTGCAGATGATCAGAACCTGGTCTCGATGATATTTCGAGCCTTTGAACCCCGCTTTTTCCCGATTTTTGAAGTGATACTTCTAATAGTTCCAGTCGAATCCATGATCTGAAACTCTCCAAATTTCTTTTTGTAAACAGAATATCTCTGCGGGGGGCAGCCTCAAGCAAGTTTGGAGAATAGCAATAATAGACCAATACTAACGCAAAAACCGCAGTTTTTTCATCCACCCAGCGCATTGAAGCCATTCTCACTGTTCTCGAAACCTTCTCTTTTGATACAAGTCGCTAGAATGTCTGAGAAAAAAATAGAAACCCCTTGAATGCTTGTACGTGTCGCAGCCTTTTAGTTAGTGAAATCAGCCGTCACGTGCAAGGGCTAGCCTTCACATGTAACACCAGCCAAACGTGCCGACGCAACTCCTCGATCGTGCGTTTCACCACCGGGCTATAGCCTCTTCATGTAAAGGTTAGCCGGTCTTAGCCTTTCCATGATAAGGCCAAGCGGTGTCAGTCTTTTGGTGAAACGGCCACAGCGCTCATGAGCGAGCGCAGCCTCCGAGTCTAGAACTAGACTCGACGGTGCATTAGTTCACATTGAAATAGGCTGAAGCCACCGCGGCCTAGTGGATAAGCTCCTCGCCTTCAACGCAGAACGCCAGGGTTCGAGTCTCGGCCGGCACCAATGTGAATTTTCATAAGTGCCTTTTCGGTGGTTTCGTTGGTTCGGAACCCACCTAAAACTGTAGGTCCCGCAAAATAACCTCAAAAAGGGGTTGAGAATGCGTTAGTGAAAAAAAAATAGGCTGTCTCGAGCAACTCCCTAATTGTCTTTGACCCAACTGTACTCAATGCCAAAGTACATTGAGTGTTTCGCGGAAATACACATGAACATTTGTGGTCCCAGCGCTGAATAGGGCTTCTACAAGACGAAAGGAGACGAGACTTGATGTTGGTCTCGGTATCGTATTGGATTTTTTCCGCTAGTCTCAGCCTAGTCTCAGCGAGACTCAAAAACAGAGTATCGGTCACGCCGAGAGCTTCGCCGGGATTCTAGTATTATGAGTGAATGTAAGGTAAAATTATACGTATGACATGATCGAGGGTGGGGATGAGAAATCTAATTCAACTACAAGCATTGTAGCTTTTGATACATGCTTCTAAAAAAAAAATCGGAAAGACAGTTATAGAATTGGACTCATCAAAAGCTAGGAATGGAATTCATGAGATTTTATTTTGTTTGATTGGCCGATTGATAGGAGCATTCGCAGCAGGACGCAATAAATTACTTGAATATATGAAAAATGTGATTGAACTAAAATAGTCGCTTAAATTCTCGATCCTCGACACAAAGTCTCCTTCTTCGATTTGAGTGAATGAGGAATAAAATTTTAGATCAGAATCTGTCAAAGAGGTTCAGAAAATTTTTAAAAACAAGTATTTCAATTTAAATCAACCCGACCAGCGAAGA